>VZTL01018396.1:57598-72003 GCA_013400535.1 Scopus umbretta | reverse complement strand
TGCCCCCGCTCCCGGGCTCGGTGCCCGGCGGGACGGAGCCCCCGCACCCGCCCGGCCCCGCGGGCTGCGCCGCCGTGACCCCCCCTGCGCGGAGCTGCACCCCGGCACCCGCCCGGGGCCACCCGCTCTGGGGCACCCACCCGGGGACACCCGCCCGGGGACACCGCACAGGGACACCGCACAGGGATGCCCTCAGAGGGACACCCGCCCGGGAACATCTGCTCTGGGACACCCGCACAGGGACACCGCACAGGGATGCCCTCAGAGGGACACCTCACAGGGACACCCACCCAGGGACACCGCACAGGGATGCGCACAGGAATGCTCTCAGAGGGACACCCGCCTGGGGACACCGGACAGGGACACCCGCACAGGGGCACCCCCACAAGGCACCGCACAAGCTCCTTCCCCCGGCCACGTTAAGGCCAAATCCTGTAACTGGTGTCTGTGGGCAGGCAGTGGTTGCAGGGCCAGGCCTGGGGACAGGAGCTGCTGGAGTGGGTGTGGGTGACAGCCCCACGGACCTCAGACCACCCTGAGGCACCACTGGTGCTTCATTGGGTGGCTTTTTGACTTTCTAAATGGGAAATCACAAGCTCAGCACATCACCGCTCCCATGGAAGTGGAAGGTGTTTTAAAGCAAGGGTGGTGATCAAGGAGGCACCAGGTGGGACCTTTGCCGTGTCCATTCCCAACGGGCCGGGCGAGGTCTTTGGAGGCCTTACTGCTCTCCCTGCGCCTCTCCGCTGCAATGGCAGAGCCCAAGGAGACCTTTTGAGTTTTGAAGACCAAATCACTCTGTTCACACACGAGCACACTGCTAGCCCAGGATGTGGCTCCCGCAGGATTTCCCCACCACATGCTCCATGCCCCATGATGTGGGGCTGGGTCACACCTTCACCTGCTGCCAGATGCTCAGGACAGGCAGGTGAGCAGTGCCGAGCCCAGAAGGGGCCACCTCCATCGTGTCTGCCCTGGGGTGGTACCCTTCCTCGGTGGGAACCACAGAGAGAAGAGCTGCTCTGAGCAGTGGTGCCACATCCCGTGGGTCAGGCACCCTCTGGGCTGTATGGATGACGCAGTGAGAACACAGACTGATCGCTTCCAGCTCCTGCGATGGAGAAGGTGCTGCCATGGGAAGCCAAGGTGAGCCTGTCCAGCGGCCAGCCCAGAGGGGTGCCGGCAGAGACCCCCCCCTCTTGGTGATGTCCTCTTTGGGATGTCCGTCCCTGCTCTTGGGCATGTCCACGCTCATCCTTGCCAAGCCAAGCACAGCACGTGTGTGTGCATCCCCCCGGCGCCCTGTGTGCTGGTGGGGCACAGCAGCCCCAAGGGTCACCAGGGCCTGCTCTCTCTTTCTCAATGCACAGCTTGTTTGCAGCGGGTGTTAGATGGCACCCTGGCGCAGGAGCTGGTCTCGGGGCAGCTCTCCCCTCCCAGGCTCCACCACCTTTGCAGCCTGTGCTGCAGCTCCCCTCCCCTGCTTGCTGGAAATTGGGCATTGAGAAAGGCTGCAAAAAAAACTTCTTTTATGGTAGTTTTTTGGTCTGTGCAAAGTAGATTGCGTGGTGCAATAAAGGTTTAAATAGCAAAAAAAGGAGAAGTCCTTAAAGCGTTTGTTTAGTTGCTGCTAAGATTTCTTCAATGTCCTGAATGAAACTGTACCCCCAAATTGCTATTGCTCCACTAATGCAAACACAGCACGGGCTGGTGAACCACGGGCGCGGTGTGGGGCCAGCCCTGGGGGCAAATCCTGCCTGCTGCGAGTCCGCAGGGTGCATCCCCTGCCCCAGCCCGCCCTCCCACGCTAGGCTGGCTCCTGCCTGCAAACCAGGGCCATTAGCAGGCAGGGTGCGTTCATCCTGCCCGCTCTGCTCCCTGCCCGGGCACCCAGCCTGTTCCTGGTGGGTGACACCGCAGAGCCCCCCCGGTCGCCCCCCGGGGGCCTGTGTCAGCTGCCGTGCCCAGGCAGCCTCCGAGGAGCCGTCTGCTTTTGCTCCCACCCTTTGAAAAAGGCTGTATTAGTCTTCTGCCTAATTGAGTCCACCGGGAAATGGTTCCTGGGCTCAAATACCTGCCCAGGGCTGGGCCATGAGCTCTCCCGCGCTCCCTGGGCTGCAGATACAGGTAGTGTGGAAGCAGCTTTGGAAAAACCCCACTGGGTGCTTGAGCGCAGCATCTGGGGAGCCTAAATCCCTGGGCAAGCCCAGCCTGGAGCAGGAGCCAGGATGCTCCCTGATGGGGGATTGGGAGCGTTGTGGGCCGAGGGGCCAGGGGCTACAGCGCATCTCCCTGCCTGCTCTCCTAAGGGCTTGTCCAGGCTGAGTCCCCCGGCAGCCAGCCCTGCAAAGTCTGGCCAGGCCCATTGACATGGTAATACTATTAAACTTCAGCAATTTGAAAAACAATCAGCCAGCAAGAGCCTGAATGGGGATGCTGGAAACCCCAGGCAGCCTCCCAGGACATTGACCTGTCCCAGGCAGGATTCCCTCCACCCTTTGCCCACCCTCTGGTATTTAATCTGGATTTTTGGCAAGGAAGATTGGATTTGTGGTCAGCTGTGCCAGCTGTTGGCTACAGCCCTGCCCCTGGGGCCTGGCTCTGGCTCTCCAGCAGCCAGGGTCCTGCTCCCTGCCCAGGGCCACTGGACTCCCCGCAGGCTGGGATTCCCCCAGTAGGACTGGTCCTGGGAGCAGCATTAACAGGCGTTTTGTTACTGGTTCACAGCCTGCCTTCGCTCCGCAAAAGCCAAGGCTCTGTGGCCTTGGGCTGGAGTTGTGGTGGTGTTAATTAGGAGGGAAACAATAGCTGGGTTTGTCCTTCCCCTGCTCAGGGAAGGAGTGGGAGCCTCCGGCTGGCATGCTCCTTCACCCACCTCTGGCAGAGCTTTAAAGGCAGGTTTGAAGGTTTAAAAGCGCTCAGCACCTGCTTGGCAAGCAGACCGACAGTTGCGCTGGGGGGCCGGTGTGTGCCAGCTGGGCACTGACTGGGAACAAGCAGCGCCGCGAAAACACCCAGTGCCCGACTGTTCGTGCCACAGCCCCGCGGTGCAGGGCTCAGCCCAAGTCAGCTCTAGCACGAGCCGTGGCCCCTCCATCTCCTCCTGCCCCTTCCCTTGGAGCAGCTCTGCTGTTCCCGTCGCCCTTCCTGGAGACCGCAGGGCAGGGCAGGCCCTCTCTTAGTGGGTACTTCCATACCCTTTGCCTCTCTGACATTCCCATAACCTGCATCGTTGGACATGGAAGAGGAGCCACGGTGCTCTGGGGACGTCAGGAAGGAGCTCACAGCACTGGAAAATGATGCTCTTGGGTCAGGGCTTGGAGGCGGCCTCCCTGGGCTGTACAGACAGCTCTTGTTCAGGCTAAAGGAGGGAGTAATTCCCACGGGGAGAGCTGCCACCCAGAGCACCCAGGGCTGCTCCTGCGCCCCTGGCTGGGCTGCGTGTAAGAGCAGGAGCAAGAGCTGAAGAAATGGGCCAACAGGAACCTCATGAAGTTCAATGACAAGAAGTGCAAAGTCCTGCCTCTGGGGAGGAACAACCCCAGGCACCAGGATGTGCCGGGGGCCACCCAGCTGGAAAGCTAAAGCTTGGCAGGAAAGGCCCTGGGGGTGCTGGTGGACACCACGTTGACCAGGAGCCGGCACCGTGCCCTTGCGGCAAAGGCGGTGAGCGGTGTCGTGGGCTGCATTAGGAGGAGCGCCGCAGCAGGTGGAGGGAGGCTCAGCTCCCCTCTGCTCAGCACCGGTGAGGCCGGCCCGGGGGTGCTGGGGCCAGTGCTGGGCTCCCCCGTCCAAGAGAGACAGGGACATGCTGGAGAGAGTCCGGTGAAGGGCCACGAAGGTGACGAAGGGACTGGAGCGTCTCTGCTACGAGGAGAGGCTGAGAGAGCTGGGCCTGTTCAGCCTGGCATGACAAACTGGCATGTCTCCTGGGGTCCTGTCTCCCACCCTGGCTAGAAGCGGGTGCTGAAAGGGGGTGAGAACAGAGTCCGTGGGAGAGATGCTCCCGGGCACAGACACCCTGAGCCAGACGTGGCTCCTGCGCGTCCGCTGATGCCCATGCACAGCCCGAGGGGTGGGGACCAGCACCATCCCCACGCTGCCACCCCGCTCCCACGTCTCCTTGCCAGCCTGCCCGGGGCCTCCTCGGGTGGAGACTGGTCCGTGCTGCCAAACCTCCCAGTTGCCCTTCTCAGGATACTCCCACTTTGGCTCTATGTCTTTTTTGTATTCAAGGTGTGGGCGATAAAAGGACCTAGGCAATGGCCGAACAGTGGTCTCTCTTTTAATCTCCCTTCTTTTCCTAGTAATTCCTAGCATGTGATTTTCTTTCTCCTTTTTTTCTTGATTTTGACAGCTGCTGAGCTCTGACCTTTCCTTGGGGCTGTCTTGGTGCACTTGGAGCCTGTTGTCTCACTCATTAAGTCAGGGTTGATCTTCCCCACGTACTTTACTTTCCATCAACCCACCTACGACTGCACCTGCATTTCGGTGCTTTTCACTCAGCCTCTGAAGTCCTGCAAGACGGCACCATCTTTGTTACCCCAATAACTTCTTGATCCACCTGCAAAGAGCTCCAGGAGGCGGGGGAGGCAGGACTCCCTTTTGCAGGGGCCATATTTACTCTTCCCATAGGTACTCCAGTGTCCACTAACAAAGTTCCTCTACTTTGCTGGCTTCAGGGTTGAAGGATGCCCTCTTCTGAGAGTTCTGCGGTGCAACCACCGCCGTGCTGGTGAAGGGGGCAGCTCAGACACAGCAGCTTTAGTAGCTGCTTGAGCGAGCGCTTCTGGAAGCCCCACGCTGGAGCCTCTGGCAGCTCTCTGCTGGGGGCCAGCAGTGCCTGCAGCTGGTGACGGCCAGCCACCCTGTCCATCCCACTCCCGACGTTGGGAGAACCTGGGCTGGTCACACAAGCTGATCCTTTGGGGTCAGTGGGGCTGAACATCTCTCCTGCGTGCAGCTGCCTCCAGAAGACCGTTTGCCCGCAGCGTGGCAGAGACCTTGCAGAAGCTGGAGGCCCCTTCCCACGCCACTTGGTTTATCTCCAGCATCAGCTCATCTGCCCCAAAGTGATGTCTGCGAAACGTTCACTTTGGTGTGCATCTCACTGAAGGGGGCTTTTTAAAAAGCACACTGCCCTCCAGCAGCCTTCAGGCCAGGGACTTTGCTCTGGGAGAACTGCAGGTTTTTCCCTGGTACAGCAGTGAATTAGGGAAGGAGCTGGAAGTGGGCTGGTTTGGGGCTGTTGCTGCAGAGCATGAGCCGTGACCCTGCGGAGCTCCCTGGGAGAGCATGTGTTCAGCCCTTCACGTCTCTGTGTCCCTGATAATTTAATCTTTCCTTATTTCTGAGGAAATAGAAGCACTGAGAACCAAGGAGAAGCTTTTCACCTGGGTCATCTCCCAGGTGAGAGCATCGCCTGGGGCCTGGCAGGTCTCTGAGCACGGATGGCGCTGCTGACCCCTCTGATCCCAGCAGCACGCACCCACAGAGCTCCTGCAGACCCCTTCCGAGCTTTCCCAGGGCACTGGGAGCATCTCCAGCATGCGCTGTGCCCTCGCCAGGCTCTGTGAGTTTGTTGTCACATTTTCCCCCGCTTTAAATAAAGAAATGCAGGAATCTCATCCTTCCAGGGCGGGAGATGGGCTGACTTCAAGCAGCACTTGAGGCAGTGGCTTTGCAAAGCGGGAGCCCCCCGCGCTCCCACACCCTTGTCAAGGTGGTGATAAGTAACCAAACCAAGGGGACAACTCCCCTCCCCGTCTCTTACCCCCACCCCTGCCCGCTCAGGGTGATGCAAAAGGATGGCCGAGCCCCTGGGACCCCGAACCAGCTGAAGGGGGGAGTGTGGCCGGCACCTTGCCAAGTGTACCTCAGCCCACCCGTCTGCCCGCCCCGATGTGGGAGCCGAGCAGCGCGAACGTCATCCCATCAGCAAAGAAAATGATGCTCAAGCTGATTTTACACGGGTTGGGAGTGAGTTGTCTTCGAAAACAGGCTGCCCACTGGAAGGGGCCACGGCAGCGAGGTGGGGAGATGCGGTGCCCAAACCCGCCCCCCAAACCCACCAGGCAGCGGGCAGTGCGACACGGCACGGCGCTGGTCCACGAGGGAGCCGCACACAGCACGTCTCCACATCACACCCATCAGGTTTTATAGGCTGCTTCGGCTTCCCAAATCCTTCAGATCACAGGCTCAAAAGCCATAAAACAGCCAGGGAGGAGGAAACAAAGTGGGGTTTCTTTCCTGAAGGAAGGGAGTGCAGGAGGAGAGGGGTGGGATGCTTTCTCTCTGTGCAACGGCCTCGAGATAGGCATCGCTGGGGCTCAAGCCAGCCAAAATCCCCACAAGCCAGCGCTCACCTGGGATGCTCACCCCGGTCCCAGGGACCAGCGGCACAGTGGCTTCGAGGGGGTCAATGGCTGCTTGGGGGGGGGGGTCACAGCCATGCTGATGGTCCCCGTGGGGCGAGCCTGTGGGTGGGAGAGGTGCTGGGAGGGGAGGTCTGGGGCTTACGGATGGGCACACAGCGGCACAGTGACAGGAGCGCTTCCCCTCCAAGCGTGACCCGATGCGGGGTGCTGGTCCTGGGAGGTGTTTCCCATGGGGGGAGCCTGCTGTGGGGCAGCAAGGGGGGCCGAGGGGCACGGGGCGTGCGCAGGAGGAGGCAGAGGGGGTGAGTGGCCCCGAGCTCTAATCGTCCTTGTCCTTGGCCCCGTGCTTCAGGATGCGGGTGAACTCCACGTAGTTGAAGTTGCCCTTCTTATCGATGGGCGCCTCCCGGTACATCTCATCCACCTCCTCATCGGTGAACCTGTCTCCCATGGTAGTCAGCAGCTCACGCAGATGGTCCTCGTGAATGAAGCCTGCAGGGACGGCAGGGGGTGGCATCATCAGGGGACACTGTGGAAGGGCTGAGCAGCAGGACCTTCCCCACTTCTCCAAAGGACACCCCTGCCCAGCTCTCCCACTCTGGAGCTGCCTGGGGACTGTCCCCAAGGATTTGGCCCCAGCCCTCGTCCTGGCTGCATGCCCGAGGGGCAAAGCGCCCAGGCAGGCAGCATGGGGCTGCGCAGGCAGTGCCCATACCTGATGCCTCCTCGTCGAAGCAGGCGAAGGCGTTGCGGATGACGTCCTCTGGGTCGGTGCCATTCAGCTTCTCCCCGAACATGGTGAGGAACATGGTGAAGTTGATGGGCCCCGGCGCCTCGCTCATCATGCCCTCCAGGTACTCGTCGGTGGGGTTCTTCCCTGCCAGACACAGGCAGGGGTGTGGGTGCAGGGCTCTGTTCCCCCCCAGCACCCGTCCGCAAGGCCACCCCATGAACAAGGGAAGGGGGTTTCCGCAGTGCCTGGTGCTCCTCCCTTAGCATCTCTCCCCATGCTTTAATCCATGCCAGAGGCCACCTGGAACCAAGCTCTGCCAGACTCAGCCTCGAGGGAGATGCAGGAATTCATCTGGGGGTGACCAGGATCTAAAGCCACGGCTTTTTCCCATTCCCCTGACAGCTGACACCCAGCACCACCCGAGGAGAGGGGCAGCAATGTCCCCACACGAGCCTTCTGCTGCTGCTGACCCTAGCACTGCTCCTACCATGGATGCACCAGGGATGGTTTAACCTCCTCTGCTGAGGTCCATGTGCCCCCAACGCCCGGCCCCTCTCTGCTCCCAGAGCTACGGCTCCTGGGGAGGAGGGAGGTCCCTCCCATGGCCAGGCAGGACTTCCAGAACAGGTTTGGCTGCCGGGTCAATCATTGACAGACCTCCCAAAGTGCCATGGAGGTACCGCAGGGAGTGGGAGGTGGGAGCCGCGGCCTGCGGCAAAGGGGAACGGGCTCTGGGTGGGGAGCGCTGCCAGACCTGCAAGTCTCAACTGGCCGAGATATCATGCCAGCGCAGGGACCGGCCTCTTCTGTCACCCAGGCTGAGAGCAACAGGAGGGCTCTATCCCGCAGGGGATGACCCCAGGCGATATTCTGGGCTGAGACTACTCAAATACTCAATGGCTGCAGTTGGTGGTTGCTCCTAGGGCAGAGCGTCTCCCACCCCAAGGGTCTCTTCCCTTCTAGTGAGCATGGCTATAAGAGCAACACACCGGCTGCTGCCCTGGGGTGCCTCTACAAACACACCTTCCACCGTCAACTGGTGCCAGCAGAGAAATTTTCCCCCAGATTTTGCAGCCAGCATCAGGCTGGCCCAAAGCATGAGGGCTGTGTCTCAGTGACATCCCACCAAAGCCAGTCTTCAACACTGGGTGTCAGGCACTAGGTCACCCCAGCAGCTCTCCCCACTTGCCACGGAGGCGTTGAGGGCAGAGGGGCTGAGGGACACGTGGAGGCACAGGGGAAGGATCTCCTCACCCAGGGAAGCCAGCATGTCATGCAGATCCTCCTTGTCAATGAAGCCGTCACGGTTCTGGTCGATCATGTTGAAGGCTTCCTTGAACTCCTGGATCTGCGACTGGTCAAACATGGCGAAGACATTGGAGGTGGCGCGCTGGGGGCGCTTCTTGGTGGTCTTGGCTTTGGCACGTTTGCTGGACATCTTGGCAGCTGGGGTGGTACCTAGGGGCAGGGCAGCAGGCAGGAGTGTCAGGAGGGCTGGGGACAGGCAGAGCCCGGCGGGCTGGAGCAGAGGCAGGGACGCACAACGCCTGGCACCTCCAGTCCCATGCCTCAGTTTCCCTGGCTCTCACACAGTTCAGCAACAGTGAGATAAGGTGGCTGCAGGGTCGGACACAGGGACAGGCGAGACTCAGGCTCTGATGAGTCCCCTGGGAAGTCTCAAGAGCAGGCAGCACTCACTGGCACCCCTTCCCCAGGGCGGTCCCCATGGGTTGCAGGCAGGGCTCCCTGCTTGCGCCCTCGGCCCCCAGACCCCCAAACCCGCTTGCTGCCTGTCCCCTTTGCATCCCAGGCACGGGGGGAGATGCCAAGCCCAGCACCCAGCATCCCCCCACTGCCGTCAGTCCCGGGGGGCTGTGGGAACGGCTGCCTCGGCATTTTGGGCAGAGCTCAGCCGTGCCCCCCCCAGGCCTCCCCTGCTCCTGTGGCAGGGCTCTCCCCAGCCCAGCACCCGGGGTGAGGGGTCTCCCTGGCATCCTCCATTGCGCTGCGCAAAGGCAGCCCCCAGCCACCTCCCGGGAGGTGGGCAGCACCCAGCACCCAGCGGGAAGGGGTTATCTGCTGCGGGCACATTCCTCACATACCACCGCCTCCCTTCCCCCTCCACCCTGCGCTCCATCCATCCCACCTCCCGCTGCCACCCCGGGTCCGGCCTGGCCAAAGGCCGCTCTCGCCGCCTCCCTCCCTGCCATGGTGCCTGGGCGCGCCCCACGCTTAGCACGGGGAGCCCAGGGGAAGGGCCCCAATGTGGAGGGGAGAGAGGGCTCGTGGACCTCTGGGGGCTGCAGAGCCCCTGCGGGGCAGAGCGGCCAAGCAATGCCGGGACTGCGGGGCGCAGAGGACTGGTGCTGTTGTTACAGGTAATGAATGCCAGGAGAAGGGACAGCCCGGACAGGCAAAGAGGGGTGCAGCAGTGGGATGGACAGACCTTTGAGGACACAGCTGGGGCAATGCATGTCCCATGGGGAATGGCAAAGGGACCATGTGGACCCCAAACACCACTGAGGCAGGACCACAGCAGGAAAACCCGTTCTTTCAAAGCGGGGATCTGCTGCCCAGCTGGGTCCTTAATGCGGACGCACCCAGGGAACCTCAGGGCCTTGGGGAGCACCCCTCCCAGCGGGACCCCAGTGCTGGCATGGACTAGGGCAGAGCAAACAGCCTTCTCCTGCACCCGCACAGCTCCTGCCAGCCCTCCCCAGACCGCACCTGCTTTCCAGCTCTTTCCCTCCCCTCCTGCTACCCCTCTTTCGAGGGGCTGCAGAGGTGGGGGCTGGAGCGGCCACCAGCCTGGTCCCCCCCCCGCTGCGGTCCCTAGCTGGGCTACACTGGAAGGACATCGCAGGGGCCGCAGTAAGTGCCAAATCTCAGCTCCGGTATCAGTGCCGGCAGGGCTGCCCGGCGCCCCGGTGCCCAGCCAAGCTCAGAGGGGGCTGGGGACTCTCCCCCGCACCCTGACGCCCTCTCCCACCGTACTGTGGGAGCAGCGCGCCACACCAGAGAGTCAGGCAGCACCCGCCAAGCCCAGGCTGGGCCCTCCCTCTGCAGGGGACATGTTCCGTGTGCCCCCTCTCGCCCCCACGAGCCCCCGTGGCTGCAGGCACTGGGATGGAAACCCCCTGCCCTCAGCCCCCTCCCCTGCGCTGCCCCGAGCTGCCCTGGCCGGCACCCAGCGCCTAACAGCAGTCATCAGATCACCCCGCCATTCCCCAAATGCTCGGTCCTTTCCCAGTGCCCACCAAGAAAGAGACGTTTGTCACCAGCCAGCTGAGGAGAGCAGCAGGACTGGAGAGCCCAGCCATGCCCCCGGCCGGGGGGGCAGGAGACCACCCCCCCCGGCCCACCTCTTGCCCGACGCTTCCTCCAGCACTGCTGCAGCATGAAGCTCTTTGCAACGGGACAGCCTCTTTCCGCGTGCCCCGCCAGACACCAGCGTGCGCTGCTGGCCCGTAACCATCTCCAGGCAGCGGCGTGGGGAAGCTCAGCTGAACACCACAACTTCGCTGTGCTGAGCCAGAGCCAGTAATAAAAGCTCTGCCGCTGGCCCACGGCACTGGGCTCAGCTTTCAAAACACATTGAATTATTAGCAGAATTATTAGCCGAAGATTAGAGAAGTAAGCAGGAGTTTTGCTCTCACCACATGAATTAATATTATCCAAATATTTACCCTGCCCCAGCTGTGACCAGCAGCAGAAGCACGGCTTGGCACCCTCTCCAGAGAGATGGTTCTCGTTAGGGGGATTAAGTGTGATTTTGAGACCACGTGGTTTTGTTGTTTGATCCAAAAAATGCCCTGGAAAGATGCTTGGTCCCAAGGTCCAGCTCTTCTGGTCATCTCCTAAGCATTCTATTTCTGCTGTTAACAGACCTCCTTGGGCTGGCTGAGACTTTTTTGGGTCAGTGTGGGGAAAGGTGCCTCTTGCAGGAGACAGAAGTGATTTGCAGCGAGGCCTGATTTGACAGGGGCGATCCGTGTTCTGCACCAGGGCTCGATGGCCATGCTCCCCTGGTCTTCAAGCCCATGCTTTTTGGGATTCCCAATACCCCAATGCCCAGACCATTTCAGGGAATGCCTGGCTGAGCCAACTGGTGCAGCCACCAAACCTCCGGCTTCTTCCTCAGCAAGAAGGAAACCCATGGAGACTGGTCCTGCTCCTGCCACCCTCTGCTGAAAGCCCCATCCCAGCGCTGCTCCAGCCCAGGAGCTGGTGATCTCAGGCAGCAGAGCCGAGAAGGTTAGCGCTGAGGTGAGACCCCAGCCAGCCTGGCATGAAAGCCACGCGCCAGTCTGATCACCACACTCGCCCTGTCACCGGCTGCCCTTGTTCCCTCGTCCTTCTGCCACAGCTCTTGCCGAGATGATCTCCCTGCCTCCTGCACCACCGGGCTTGTGCCTTCCACACCTGAGAGTTAGACCCAGGGGTCCACAGGGCTGGCTTAAAAAGTGTGTAAGTTAGTAAAGAAAATAGTTTAAAGAGAATGCGCAAATACTCAACAGTTATTGGAAAAATAAACCACCACGTTTCCTCCTTGGTAAAAACCAAACAAGCAACTCCATCCTTATGCTGCTGCCTGACCGTGCTGGGGAGGGTGGGATAAGCCAAAGGGACGTTGCGGAGCTGACAGGGCAGGCGGGCCCCTGTCCTCCTCCCTCCTGCCCTCTTCCATCCTCCCCTACCCCACATCTCCTCCTGTGCTGCTCCAGCTCACTATCCCAGCTAAAACATAAAACAGCAGGGAGCTGCTGCTGGGCCAGCGGGCTGAGACAGCTCATGGCAGCTTTGGCTGGCACGAAGGAAGGGTGCCCGGGCAGGGGGGGGACAGGGCAGCTCCCCTTGTGGTGGCAGCAGCCCATCTCCAGACCCCGGGGTGTTCCCGTGTACTCAGAAGCTATGATCACTCAGGATATGCTGCTAAAGGTTTCCCACGGCTGGCTTCTCCAAAGCTGGCCATGCAACTGCAGGAGCCACCTCTGAATGTGCTGACAAGGCTCCGGCACCGCGTGGGGCTGCCCTGCAGTCTCCAGCACAGCCGGAGAGGGACATCATCTCCTGCTCACAGAGAGCTCCTCTCCACAAGATCCCGGCAGCGAGATGCATGATGTGCATCTGCTGGATGCTTTTGGTCAGGGTAGGGAAAGAGCGATTCAAACAGCCTGGGCTGTCCCAGAGGACACCCCCGCAGGCTGACCGACGGCCCCTCGCAGGGACTGTGGTTAAATCCCTGCCCAATGGCTCTTCCCAAAATTAGTTGCTAGTACCAGCAAGCCGCGACACAGCTGCGTTTACTAATAGACAAGCACTGGCCCTCCACAATGCACAGCCAGCCACACCTTGACACATTACAGCACGGCAGGGGGTGTACAGCACCGCACTCCAGCACCAGCGCCAGCGTGCGTGGTGCCCTGCAGCATCCCACACCAGCACAGCAGGCTGCAGGGCAGCGCTGCAGCCAGGGCATCCTTCCACCCATAAAGCTTTGCCATCTGCCAGGCACCTCTCCCAGAACCAGGATTGCCCAGGAGCAGACATCCCGCCTCTGGAGCCAGTGGGACACACGGACCAGGTTGTCGTACGCTGGAGGAGTGAACAGGGAGCAGCTCATCTTCCTTGCCTAAGTTGTTGTTAAACCATCCCTTTCCTCCAGCACAGCCCTGCTCAGGATGCCCTTGGGATGTGGCATTGCTCAGCTTCGTCCCCGTTGCTGAGGGGTGCCGGGGGAGCCACACTGCCGGCCAGAGGCACCGGGAGCAGCGGGAGAAGCCCCCCGTCCTGCTCGCACTGCAGGAATGGAGGCAGGCTGCCTCTTTGCTCCTTTTTTGGCCTTATTAGAGATGGATGTGGGAAAGGGAGTTTGGAGGCGAGCAGAAAGCAGAACCTGAGCCCCGGGCTGTGTCCCCAGACCAGCCACAGCCACCAGCACTGAAGCCAGCGAGCAGGTTTCACGTGTGGATGGGAAGGAGCAGGGCAGCATCCGGGAGCCAGAGATAAGCCCCAGGAGGGAGACTTCATCCCAGCCCTTCCTCAGCTCCCGGCGCACACCGGGGACCCGGCCAGGGCCACGCACAGCTGTGGAGCTTGGCTGCAAGTTCGGCAGACCATTTCTGGGCTAGCTCCTTCCCACTAAATTTAGGGGACAAGGACCTCACTGTGCCCACGAGGCACATGCAGACCCTTCCAAATCGCAACTTCTGGGGACACCATGAGAAGACCACGCACAGACAGCATCACCCCACAAAAGACCCAGCACCCTTCTGATGCCTGGGGAGGCAGGGAAACAGGACCATGGGGGCAGAAGGTCTTCATGGCCTTGGGCCACCAGCATACCATGCCCCGGACTGGGTTTGATATTTTCCCAAGAGAATTAAGGGGCTCACCTCGGCGGGGGAATCTGGCCGCAGCGCCTCAGAGGGGGAGGTGACCGCAAACTCCTCCTACAGCCGCACAGAGCCTGCCAGTGACGAGAGGAAAAAAAAATCAAGTGACTGAAGAAACCAAACCATCTTTGGTCAGCGGCAGTGGTTGTTGACACTTGGGGATGTTCCGCTCCAAAGAATGCTGCTTCGGCCACCGCCTTCTCCTACACATCCATATTTTAGAGCCTCCCTGGCTTTTATCAGAGTCGTAACATTTTGTACCAAAAGGGCGTGCAGGGAGGGAAGCCAAGAGGACCTCAAGTTTTCACGGGCAAGGCTAAACAAAACACAGCATTCCTCTGTGTTTAAGACTGAGGGAAATGAGCTAAATAAAGCTTTTCTGCCTTACAACAGTTTATTGCCTGAAGTTGCTCACAGGTCACTGGGGAGATCTCTGGAGCATCACGCATGCATCTGGATCTTGGCTCTGGCCATCAGCAGAAAGACTTGGGGGAAAAGCAGATGTTCCAGGCAGGAACAGCTCCCACAAGCCAGGAGGCGGGTTGAAGCCACGGGCGGCAGGATCCGCTCCTGCCGCGCTGCCATCCCGGGGAAACCGGGATGTCCCAGCCCCGAGTCACTGCAGACAGTGACCGGGGGCTTTGCTGACAGACCGACCCCCGCCTCCCCTCGCTGGGACCCCCCTGCCGGGCCGCGGAGCGCGGCTCTCCCCACCTGCCCGGGCACAGGGCTGCCAGGCAGGGACGCACCGGGTGTCGCCCCCTCCCCAGGGCTGACCCCAGCCCCGGCTCCAGCCCCAGCTCCACCCTCAGCCCCGGCTCCAGCCCCAGCCCCGGCTCCAGCACCGGCTCCAGCCCCGGCTCCAGCTCCGGCTCCAGCCCCGGCTCCAGCCCCGGCCCC
>VZTL01018396.1:19864-53616 GCA_013400535.1 Scopus umbretta | reverse complement strand
CCGCGCTCCTGCCCCGGCAGCGCCCGGCGGCTCCCGGCGCCGCAGCTGAGGCGAGGGGTGGCGGCCGGCCGGCGTCCCGCGCAAACGCGGCGCTCTCCTCCGCGCCGGGCAGCCGGTGCGCGATGGTTTTGCGTCCTTCCCTGCCCGGAGAGCCCTCCGAGCACGCCCTGACGGCAGGCGCGGCGCGCCTGCGGTACCGTAGCCTCCAGCAGACCCCGTTCTGGGGCGTCGAGCCAAAGACGACGAGCTGCGTGTATATTAAGGCACCTCGGTTAAATTTGGCCTTTGGATTAACCTCTTCTAGGATTAAATCAAATTTTTCCTCGTGTAATTAAAAGAAAACTAGAGGTACAACCTACTTTAAGGAGCTGGGGGGAAAGTATATTTGCAAATCCAGCTGAAACCTATATTTGCAAATGTCAGGTCTGAAGGGAAAGGGCAGCTGCAAGAACAGGCTTGTCGGAGCTTCTCCGTTACGGGTGACGGCGCGGGTGTGCTCTCACAGAAGAGTAGCGTCCCGGCAGTGGTTGAGGCGTTTGTGGTCTGCGTTGCTGTTCCTAGCCTTGCCCTGCAAAAAGAGATTTGGTTTCTACAAAATTTCACGTGTGGGCTCAACTTGAATGTTTTGCTTGTGTTTGTCAGCAAACTTTCCGAGCATGAGTGGAAATATGTCCGCCGCAGGCTCCCCACTGTTTTTAGCGCTAGCGAAGTTTTTCCGTGTGCCCGTCTCCCGCGATGCTCCTGGTCAGTGCCTCTTCCTGCTCCTGCCCCCAGCAGCGCGCCCGCAAGGTGCTCTGAGCTCCTGCAGCATCCCGGGTCCTGCCGTATCCCCAGCGCGGCCTGGGCACGCGGCTGCCTGGGTGGAAGCAGGACGTCTGCTCTCCGGTTTGCTGGCTTTGCCTTTTGGCATGGAGGAGGTGCGGACTCTGCCCTGCTTTTCCTTGGGGGACAGACGTGAATCTGTGTCACTTTCTTCTTACCAGCTGCTGACAGAACTGGTGGGGCTGTCCTGTGCTCGTGCCCCTGTGACAAATTGGGCAGGAATTTCAGAGTTAGCCAGGCTGTGCCAATGTTTTGATGCAGTACGATGTGAACTGGAGGCTAAAATGACTGAGAAATGTAGTGACTGAGAGAAATGACCATCTCTGACATGGATTCTAGTCTTCCATGTGGAGCTAAACAACTTTGCACATCCTACAGTAAAATCAGGAAGGCCGTTGGTGTTTGGGGGTATGCTGGGGCAATCCCGTCCTTGGGGAGGCTAGGGGGAAAAAAAAAAAAAAAATGTGAGCAGAAGTGAATTTTATTTAAAGCGTGAGTCAGCATTGTCCAGCTGCAGTACTCACAGTTGTGTCGAACCTATGGACAAACGGGAATGACCACTTCACTGCTGCTCTGAAAGAATGCAGATGCACTTGTAGTGTGTGGGGGATATGGCTTGCCCTTCGGAGTTGGCGTGAGTACTGGCTGCTGGCAGCACTTGTTTCTGGGTAGGGGAGGGCCTGGGGCGCCCAGAGGGGCTATAACTCTTAAAGCAGAAACAGTTCTTTAAGCTTTTATTCCAGTGAATGTTTACAGAACTGAATCTGTAGTAAGCAAGGGGACTAGATGCTTGTTTGCCTCTGCAGTTAGCCCATGGGAGGACAAAGCTGCATATTTAATTTGGAAGCAGGGAAGTCCAGGGTGCGTGATGCCATAAGCTGCTTTCATCTGCTCTGATGATGTTTTATGCTTTGAATGGAAAACAAAGTGTTCAGTGTGTTAAATTTTCACCTGTTAATTGTATGATGCTTTAAAAAAAAGGAAACATAGTAAATGCCGACATCTTTCTTGTGCTTTATCTCCTCAGGACGAGTTTTTAGATGTGATCTACTGGTTCCGGCAGATCATTGCGGTTATTTTGGGAATCATCTGGGGAGTAGTTCCACTGAAGGGATTCGTGGGAATAGCAGTGTAAGGTTTATTTCCTTTTCTGTCTTGTGTACTTTCCCACATTTGGACTTCACTTGGCGGCTGGTGTAAAGCTGCGCTATACACAGTGGGCTGGCCAAACGCAGTCTCTGTCTGCCATGCGTCTTAAAGCCAGCTTTGCATTTCTAGTCTGTTACTTGTCATGAAATTCATACAAATCATAACATGTCTTCATCAGCCTCTTTCTCTCTCCTCAGCCTCATTAACGCTTTTTAAAAAATTATTAGTTATTTTATCACTGTTAAAGGGGGCAGGGGTAGAAGAAGGGAACGAGAGGTTCGACTGACTTGTGAAGTAGCCTGTTCCTGCGTGCGTGGATAGGGGCTACGAGTATGGTGCCTACTGTGGCCACCTAAGAAGCAAGGCCCACAGAGGGGAAGGTGTGGTAGTCCTTCTCCTTGAGTCAGGAGCCCTCCTCAGAGAGGAGGTTCTGTTAATAGGCAAGAGGGACAGCTTCTCTTTGAAAAAGAAGAGGTTTCTTCAAAACACCAATGACCGTAGGCAGGCAAAGTGGCACCATTGGCAGCACCCCTGCAGCACTCCCAGCTTGCTGAAGTTGTTCTTTCAGCTGTGGTGTGGTGGGAAGGCAGTGCCTCAAAGGGTATGTACACATCGGATCCCCACCGAGACGTGGGATTCGGGTCACCTCCCAGCAGGTGTCCGAAGGCTGCCGTGACCACTCCGAGTTATGAAACAAAAGTTCATTTGGCCCTGGCACGTGCCTGAAAGCCTCTGGAGGGACACCAGGGGTGGGAAACAGCCCTGCTCTCTGAATGCCGGGTGTGGGAAGATGCTGTGTCTGCTCTGGGGAGTCCCCATTTGCAAACGTGTCTGCCTAGTCAGGGTCTCCTAGTCAAGCTCGCAACCTCACAGCTTTTCTTAGGCAAAATTGACTTGTCATCTTTCCCTCTTCCCGAGTGTGGCAAGAAAGCAGAGGGACTAGCAGCAAGTGTCTCTAAGGGAGGGGGGGAGGGAAGCCTGAAATTCAGGGAAAAGGGGCTGTAAAGCAGTGAGGCTGCAATAGGAACTAGATAGCTACTGCAAACAGTTAAATCTGAAGTGCTCCCAGTAACAGATGTGGGGTAGCTGAGAAGCGTTGTTCTTACTTAGTCATCCATTACAAGGCACCTTCAGGTGCCTAAGCCGATTCCTGTGCTAAATGTTAATAGGAAATAAAAGTGATTTGGTGTACAGTGGAAAAACGAAAAGCTTCTAGAACTGCATGCGTGGTTTCTCTGTGGTATGCAGCCACGCAGCTGCTCACAGCTTGCTGCCAGTCACTGAACTTGTGTGTACATCTTTCCGTATATTGCCCTTCCTAGCAGCCTTCTTCCCAGGAAGTGTACCTGTCACTTCCCAGGTTGCCCCAGCCCTAAGTTGGGGCAGCGTAAAGCCAAACGTGTGTAAGGACAAACAGGAGGTCACGTATTTTCTCTCCATTGCAGAGTAACTTGGCACAGACTAGAGAGCGCTAAGAGTTGTCTCAAGTTGCACCCCAGCGCTATGGCCCTGAGGGCACTATCGAGTCTTCTCTGGCTCTCGTCCTTAAGTCGCTGCGTTCAGTCATGGGATGTTAACCGGGATCTAACACGGAGCACAGAGTCTAACAGTCTTCCCTCTTAGCAGCCTCAAAAAATCAAGTAGCGCACAAGGAAATGGGACTCCGTGTGGGAGCAGGACTGCTGCTGATCTGCAGGATAGGGAAACGCAGGTTTTGCAGATCTGCTGACACTTCCAGCTTTTGACTTCTGTCTGTAGAGCCTCACTAGGAGTAGGTTGTGCCTTGTGAGGTGAACTTCATCCAAACGTAGCGTGCTGTGGCAAGCTGAGCCGCAGGTGCTCTTTTAAGGAAGCGACCGAGCTGCCTGGGAAGCGTTGCGGGAGCAGCATTCCTCTTTGCTTCCTCTCTGCTGCGGATGAAAGAGGTTTCACTTCTGCATCGCTGTACGGTATGTTGGGTGGATACCTGCACCCTGCATCACTGAAATGATGGTTTCTAATCCCTTTCTTCCAGGTTCTGCCTGATCAACGCTGGTGTTCTGTACCTCTACTTCAGTAGCTTCCAGCAGATAGACGAGGAGGAGTATGGCGGGACGTGGGAGCTAACAAAGGAAGGATTCATGACATCTTTTGCACTGTTTCTGGTAATGCCTCTTGCTTTCTTTAAGTTGATTAGTGAATTGTGTTGATACGCTTCCTGAAGGAAAAGACCCAGAAGAAAAGCAAGTGAGGTGGTGCGCGGATAGAAGAGAGATGTGTTAACGTCGGCTAATAAGCGGAGTTGATTGGGAGAGAAAAATCCCCAAATCTGATGGCTACTGGCTATGAAATACAGGATTAATGTCTGTGGAATTTCTCCATAGGACAGGATGCAGGTACAGGCAGCTATACTTCTGCCTCTACCACTTAACTTTTATGTCTTCCCATCCTCTGTCCCAGCTATCCAGGTGGAGTTTCATCTAGAGCTAGTTACTCCCAAACTGGTGGTTTGGGTGTCTTTTGTTTTTCCCTTGCTCCCCTCGCCCAAGGCTGTGAATACGCTCAGCACTTGATTTGGTGGTGTTTCTAAATCTCTAGAGGGACTGTGGTGGGATTTTCATGTGGAGAGGCTAGTCGCCTCAGAAGGCAAGCAGGTTGAATGCCACCGTTTGTGGCGAGTGGTGATCCTAACATCTCTCCGAGACCATCTCGGAGCTGGAGTTCAGTCCCTGGTGCTCTATTGAGAGAAGGCATGAAGCTTGTTTTCTGTGTCTGAACCCTCTGCAGAGGCATCAAAATAACCTTCACTTCCTTTCGTCTCCACAGGTTGTTTGGATAATCTTCTATACTGCCATCCACTATGATTGACACAGTCTGCAGCTTTTGCCTGATAAATTGGTCGTCAGTAAATTGAGAAGGTTTTAATAAATCCTAGTCTTTAGTGGACTAGTGGGAAGGTGGGGGAAGTCAAATCAACTCCCTTCTGTACCAGTGGTCTGATTAGCCTGGAAGAGCCCCAACTCTTCTGCTGGAGAAGTCCGTCTCCATTTTATATACTCGTTAATTGTTGGAACTATTAAAAAGCCATTGGAATTTTTGGAAGTGGTTCAAGACTGTTCAAATTTGGACCTTTCTGTGACTCTAGCCAGTAACTCTATCAAACTCCTGTGTGCTGAAGGTCGAATCTGTTAATTTAATGTATGTATGCCCTTCTGTTTGAAATCTGTCATTAAATCCTGACTTGTCTTCCATTGTTGTCCTTTAGACAAACAGTTTTTAAAAAGCAGTTGTAGGGTACGTGGGAGGAACGCATTGCAGTATCCGTATGAATTGAGTGGCTGTCCTTAGCATGTTTTTGTAGTAATCAGATCTGATTTGATTAAACAGACTGTATTGTTACCATTTCTAATATTTTTTGTTTTACTTGCTGATCAGTTGTCGACCAGAATTTTTAAACGGTCTTTGCCGAAGACAAATTTTTAAGCAATTTTGCTAGAAAGAATTGTAATTCATTTGCTTAGTGAAGCTGTATTCAGGAGGCTTAGAAACTCTGCTGCATTCTGCTAGCCTGACTACTAAGTTGCCATCGCATACCTCAGAGCTTAGTAGTTTCGAAGGACAGTCATTCCGGAGATACCCTTTTAAATGTTAAGCATTTAAATTCTGTTTGGTTTTTTTTTTTAAGCTCTTGCAGTCACCTGCTTCTTGTTAATAAATGCAGGAGACTAAGACACAATTGAGGCAGCTATTGTCTTAAATGCAGAATTACTAACTTGCAAATCAGGCAAAGTACATAGCCTCCGGTTTGTGAGGTGCGTTTTATGAGTTGATCACTTCATAGCTCAGTTCCTCCCTAGTCATGCCCTTTTTGTGCATCAGTGGGGGAGTCTCTGCTTTAAGATATTTTTCTGAAAGACACGTCCTTAAGTAGTTCTTGGGGAAACACGCACAGTCCTTGTTATTGCCAGAGGACCTTGTAGTCCTGTTGCCATGTGGTCCTTGCTTTTCTAAACAACAGCTCAGGCACCCAAAAAGAGTCCTGACCTAAAGCTGCCTTATAGTGAGGAGTTGATAGTTTTAGTGTGCTCTTGCTGAAAGTCTGCATTGCTTCCTCGCTGATGGAAGTCCAACTGCCTGGTTCTCGCATGTGCGTGTATGCAAAGCCAGGGATCCAAATCTCTTAAGTGCTGAGCTAGGGCTCCAGAATCGCCCACCGGTGCAGGGCTCCACTCTTACCAGGGAAAATGCTGTCTGTTCTTGGTGGAAAAAACACACCTGGCTATTTTAGGTCCTTGGGATGCCAAGGGAAGAGTGCAATAGCAGACAGCTTCTGCTACATGTGAGTTGCCAATTTAAGCACATGATCTTAAATAAAAACGTCTATATTTTCTCCTCCCCATCCTCAAACTTGCTCAGTCTTTTAGTCTGTTCCTTTCTTTTCATCTTTCAGCTGAAGGCATTAATTTCCCACAAGAATTGCATAGCCTGCTAGTTCGAGGTCACCCTTTCCTACCGGCATCTGTTTGCATCTTAGCTGCTCACAGCCGTCAGTAAAATCATTGTATACTTGAAATGCTCTAATAAATGTCGCCTGGATAATCCACTGTGAAGCTTCTGTATCCTCTGGTCTTTGAAGTTTTGTAAAATGGTGGGAGTGTGGGATTCCTTTAAGAGTTTGATTTTTGGTAAATATCTAAGTCAGCAGCTCTTTGGGATTCTCAGGTCTCTTGTACTGCAGGCTTGAGTCCTGCGCTTTTAGAAGGGGCCAGAAGCATTTGTAGCGGAACTAGTAGCTAATGCTTCGATCTGTGCTTTAAGGGGTGATTAAGCAGGTTAAGCCAAGTGTTGCCTCTGTGTAAGCCGTTCTGCACCTTCAGCAGCTGTCCCGGCCCCGTGACATGCAATCACGGCAGAGCCGCTGCTGCGCTGCAGAGTGCCCAAGTCTGGTCCAGAGCAGGACTTCGAGCACTGCTGTAAAACACGCAGAGTGAGAAAGCGCAGAGCTGGAGAGTTGCTTACCTGTCCCTTTGCTTTATTCCTCGCTTGCCTGCAGTCCCACCAGCTGAGTTTCTTGGTCTTTGCAGTTCTCTGCAGTTCTAGTGGCTGGAAGCTGAGGCAGAACCTGAGTTGAGGAGGATCGTGACCATGCGGAAGCGATATTGGTCTCTGATCTCCTGAAGGCTCCTGGTAAGCCAGTTAGTGATTGCAGTTGCTCAGTGGCAAGCTTTTAATCTCTTAAAGTTTCTGTTTTAAGGGGTGCGTCAATGGCTAGAAGCAGGTATCCCCGGTGCTGATCACCAAGAGAACTGAAGCTGTGGCACCTGCCCCTGAAGAAATGAGGTTAAGAAGCTCAAGGGGATGTGGCAGCCTATAGAATGGAGCTGAGCATCTTACTGTGATGAGCACTGTAAAAACAAGGGGTTTTTGCAGAGACTTGGGAGATTGACACAGGGATGGTCTAGCAGAGAGCATGAAGTTGAATGCTAGGAGGACTGACAAGCAGCAGCTGACAGGAGTATGGACTGCAGCGGGGGGAGCAGGGGCTTGGGTATCACCTCTGTCCTCGGCAGTTTTGGTATCAGCACAGGGAACATGCTTGCTCTGCGCTCCCCTCTCCTTGAAGGGCAGGGGACTAAACCAATGGCTGGAGGGGATCTGTGCTACGACGGAGCAGTGACTCTGGGAGAAAAAGGTCTTTCCTGCACTGGAAAGCTGAGCTGTGGGAGCCGCAGCTGTCGGGATACGGTTCCACCAGGAGGCTGCATCCTTATGTGGTCTACATGATGGCGCAGAGAAGAGGGTGTACTGCCTGCAGGCTCTGTGAGGCTCACTACTAGCTGCAGACCTGGAGGAACATCGCTTTGGCTTTTGGCAAAAAGAAGCCAGCCCCTGGCAGGAATGGGAGCGAGGTATTCCCTGGCCTAACCTCGTGAGGAGAGGGGCAAGCGTGTTCTGGTGTGGAACTGGCAGAGAAATTTCTTTTGGTCTTTCTTGGGCTTCAAGCACGACATCTGCTAAAACTTCAATGCAAGTTATTTTTGGTGTTAAAGGGAAAAATGGCATGGGAGCAAAGATGTGCTAGCAGGCGTTGAGAGGTGGCTGGGCGTCTTGTGTTTTGGCAATGTCAGTTGTCGGACCCCAGCTAAAACAGCTGCTGCCCGCCGCAGGGTAGCTCTGCAGCGGCGATGGCTGAGCGTGTGGCGTGATGTAAATTTGTTACCTGTGGTTTTGGTCTGGCAAGGGAATGTTGCTGATGTCACTTGTCTTTAACAGTGCTTGGGACGTCCCTAAAGCGAACGGTGCTTGTTGGGGCTGGGAGCACGCCACTGAGGAGCCTCCGTCCCCTCCGTGGAAGTGTCGTCATCTCTGCATTTCCCCAGCTCGATTTCCAAGCTTGCAGAGGCTGTGCTCACAGCTGCTGGGATTCAGCTGCCCGCAAGTGACAGAGCCGATTGGTTTGGGTTTGTTAGAAACACGAGTAGTAGAGGCTGCGTTGGTCTGGGGCAAGCAGAGTCTTGAAAATCCAAGAATTGGGAAGTAGAGCTTTGTCTTCCAACACTGTTAAGTCACGTGTATATCTGACAACTGGGGATAGCGTTTGCTGAGACCTTCTGGGGCAGTGGCGTCCCTGCCCACACTCCTAGGGCATTTCATTTCAAGGATGCCTGTTGCTACTCCTCCAGGCAAATAGGTGGAGGACGCACAAAGCTCCTGGCCGTGGAGGAGCTGCTTTGGTGGGGAAGGGACCACCTCCAACTGCCGGGGATGGGAAGGCTGGAGAGATGTCTGAAAATGGAGCAGGCCAAGACTGGCTTGCAAAAGCCAAACTATCCTCCCACGAGTATTTAGTTAATAAGTGGCAGTGCCCACTGCCAGTGCTCAGGCTGCTGGAGGGCATTAGCGAAACCTTGCCACTGCCACAGCAAAGGAAGGTTCACATCTCTCTGCGTTAAGGAGCATTGAGTGAGCTAGTAGAGCTGCTCAAATAGGGAAAAGACGGGGGCATTAGCTGGCTCGTTGGAGGATGAGAAAGTAGGACACGGACCTCTCGGGTGACTTCCCCAGAGCCAAACAGCCCAGCACTCAACACACTCTGTCTCCCAAAGCAACAGATGTCCAGGATAGATCAGGGCAGAGGATGGATTTTTCGGATCTGGCAGCCAAACAGCCAAGCGCGTGTGCCAAGCCGAGAGGAAGAGGCTGGTGTCGTTGCAGGGAAGTAATTTGCACAAACCTGAAGCAGTTTCTTCAGCCCAGAATGAAACAACCTCTTCCATCTTCTGGTTATTTTACTGGTGTTTTTAATGTCAACTTCTGAAAGAAGTGTGGAGGTAAAAAATGAAACGTTTCAGCCAGTTTGATTTCAGAAATGTCTGTGCAAACCAGGCCTCCCCCACTGTATGTATTTCAATCAAAACTCTTTGCCAAATGGGAGCTGTTGGTAACCATAGCTCGGGTTTGCCGCAGGCATAGCTGGTTCTGTGGCCCGAGTCTGGGCTCTGCCTGCACCCACCTGGCTCCGCGCTGGCCGGCTGCGCTGCCCGACAGCCTCAGCCCGTCCTGACACACGTGCCGGCGCCGCTGGAGCCAGCAGCAGCGAGAGCCGCTGCTGCCAGGGCTGACCTGGCCAGCTTCACCTGCCAACACCGACCGAAACCTGTTGTGCTGCGGGGAGGACCGCGGTCTTCGTCTCTCCTCTCCAGACGGCCATGCGCGAGAGGTCCACGTTGGAAGGCCAGGCTGGCCGGGAGAGAGAGCACGCCAGGCGGCTCCGTGTCAGGTCAGGGTGCCTCTTGCTGCCGGTGCCCCGCCGGGTGCTGGACCCCCCTGCCGCCATGCTAACGGGTGAGGCGGCAGCGTGTGAGCCTCCCTGCGAGAGGCTGGCGTGAAGGAGCGACGACACCAAGTACGTCCGCGTCCCTCGGAAAACTCCTCCAGCCTTCTGGAGGCTGGGCTAAGAAATCTCCGGTCCGGGAGGCTCAGCCCGGAAAGCAGGCGCCCGGGTCNGGCCGAGGCGCTGCCTCCCCCGCCGCGCCCCCACGGCCGCCTCCTGCCGGCCCCGCGGCCGTGGCAGCGAGCGAGCGATCCGGCCCGCCAGGCGCGCGGCTGTGGTAAAGCCGGGTCCTGCTCCGGTCCTCGAGAAGACCCTCCGCCTCCTGGTAACCGACCTTCCCTCGCAGCCGTTCAGGGAAACGTTTTTTCTCCCCCGTGTCCTGTTTCTCCAGGCGACGGGGCCCTGCAC
The DNA here is from genome assembly GCA_013400535.1 of Scopus umbretta. Classification (NCBI taxonomy): domain Eukaryota; kingdom Metazoa; phylum Chordata; class Aves; order Pelecaniformes; family Scopidae; genus Scopus; species Scopus umbretta. Next base: position 43,424 of record VZTL01018396.1, on the reverse strand, counting down.
CCCCGGGGCTGCTTCACCGCCCGCGGGCAGGTCTCTGCCCCGTCGACCCCGAGACCCTGAGGCCCGTGTTCGAGCGGCCCCTTGTCCTCTGCCCCGTCCCGCTGTGACCGCCGGGTGAAGTTCCCGTTGCCCGTTCTCATCCCATGCCATCCTGCGCCGTCGGGGCAAAGCCGCCGCACGCGGGTTTGCGGGAACAGCTCTTCCAAAACCACGAGGCCTCTCGTCTCGCACATGGAGCACGAGCAGAGTTTGGTGCGGTTTTGGCTGGGCCGGCGCCTTGCTGGGCGTGGGCTCTCGGTCTCCGCGGGTTCCCGCGCGTGGGGTGGCCGGAGGAGCTGCTGCTCTCTTGTCACGAGGAAACTCGCGCTCGTCTGACACTGCGTGCGTGTTGCAAAAGCCGGCTGTGCTTCTCCATGCCACGTTATCTGCCGGACCGGCAGGCCGGGAACCCGGACCTTTGGTTTCTACCACCCAGAAGATCTCATAAAAAGGAGGAAGCCCTTGTAGTGCTGTCAGTGCTGGGGACAGACCCCTCACAGGACCGAACGGTCCCACGTTGAGCGCCTGCCAGATCCCGTGGGCGGCTCCAGTCTCTGCTGTCCCCTCCGCAGCAGCTCCAGAGCTGAGGTGGCCCTGGTTCCCCGATGCACTGGTTCCCCCATGAAGCCACGTCTCCTTCATGGCCCTTGTGGAAGCCAAATAGGGTTTGGTGGTTCTCTTTCAGGCATGGACACTGGTGGTGGGACAGGCACCTTTGCATTGGCCTCGCGGGGTGCTCCTGACTGACCCCTTCCAGTCGCCCCATGACTTGCCCAAGGCCATGCGGGATGTCTGTGGTGGGGAACAAAGGGACTTCTGCGGTTGCTCCCTGGCTGTTCCCTGGCTGTTTGCGTCCGCGTCCCCTGGTGCTGGGCTGGCCTGTCACCAGCGCTACAGGAGCAGAGCAGAGGGACGGCAGCCCAGAGGGGTCGGGCAGAGGAGCCCAGCTCACTGCTCCCTGTTTCCCCACCGGCGGGGCTGGTGCCCCACTGGGGCGTGCCAGGGGCTGTATGTGCCATCCCTCCCCGATGCCATCCCCTGCCAGGCCAGCCGTGGCCCCCACCAGAGGCACCCCAGCCCATCGCCCCCCCAGCCGGGCCTCCCACTCCACCCGCACGCTGCAGGCCCAGCTCACTCAGACCAGACCTGCCGGTGAGGGGCTCTGTCCATGCTCGGCACGGACTGGGAAAGCTGAGCCTTTCCCAGTCGGCTCCTAAATCACCACAGCATAAGTGGGATTAAGTTCACCCTAAGGGGATTCCCTGGCTGCAGGGAGTTTACTCCTGGTTGCAGCCATCACTGAAATTAAAGATAACTCCCCACCTGGTCCCAAGAGAGCTGCACCCGGGAGGTCTTTTTAATGTCACAGCAAGGACAGAGCTGGCAGTCCCCAGGGAGATACTGCCTGCCGGAGCAGACAGAGAGACATGGCAGGGTGATGGGAGATGCAGGGTTTCCTGCTCGCTCCCTTCTCCCTTACCCCAGACCTGGGAAACGTCCCCTGTGTGGAGGGAAAAGCTTCTCATCTTATCTTTTCCACTCAGTGCTCCTCTTCTTCCCACCACAGATGTGGGGGGCACTGCAGCCCCTGCTGGCTCTGCAGTCCCCCAGAAAAGTCATCCAGGAGCCCTGGATGATGCCCTGAGCCGCTTGTTCCCATTCGGTGCCCTGCAGGGACGGGTACGTCCCCATGGCTGCACCAGCAGCTCCGTGTGCCCGGCAGTGCCCGTGCACAGGCAAGGCGTGCTCAGCCGGCGTCCTTCCCGCCGCAAAGGCAGCAGCTGACGCAAGCAGAGATTCAAGGCATCTTTCAGAGCAAAAGGGAGACTTTTCCATCCTGCTGAGCCTTGTCTGCCGGCTGGCGGATGCCCAGCAAAGCCCTGCCCCATTGCATGTGCCATCTCGGAGCTGGGCGTTCGGCAAGCGGCTTGATTTCACAGTGGGCCTCGTCATCTGGAGGAAGCAAGAAATTAAAGCAGAGCCTTTCCTGCCGTCAGAGTGGGTGGACGCCCCGAGGCCCTCCGGTTTGCAGGTTTGCTCCTCTCTGCCCTCACTTTGCCATGCTTCCGTAGAGGTATTTCCTGTGCCCAGGCCACATGTTTTGCTTCGCCTCTGTTTTTCTCAGGTGCTTTAGCTCAAGCATAGTTCCAAATAAGGCTGATGGATTTTTTTTTCTAATATCTTAGTTTCCTCTTCTTCAGTCCTGCTGCATTTCAGAGACCTGTCTGCAAGTCAGGGTTGTGTTAAGAATCCCTCCAAACGGAGCAGTTACTGTGGGCCCATCACTGAAGACTGAGGAATGGACTGAAATGGAGCAAAATTCAGGGTTTTCTGCCCCTCTTAATCTCCAGGGAAGTCAGTTTGGAGTAACTAGAGCTAAAGGAAGGGATCAGTAAAATAACCTAAAGCAGCATCTGAGCCAGAAAGTCTCTTGAGAGCTGGGATCAATAGGGAAGGTAATAGCCTTGCTGGCAGGGGCACGGTGTAATGTTAGCGCTGGATAAACACTGCAATAAGAGCCCCGTGTTGCTCAATAACTAACACTTGTTTCCTCCCTGCTGCCCACAAAGACCCAGACTCCTTCCTGAAGTCTGCGCGTCTCCAGCGCCTGCCCTCATCCTCATCAGAGATGGGAAGCCAGGACGTGTCCCCTCTCCAGGAGACCAGCAAGGACCCTTTTTCTGGAGACTGCAGCTGCCGGCAGGATGGGCTGACTGTCATCATCACCGCCTGCCTGACCTTCGCCACAGGGGTCACGGTGGCCCTGATCATGCAGATCTATTTTGGGGACCCTCAGGTAAGATGAGGCAGTGGCTTTGCAGTCAGGCTTTGGCTCTGAAAACAGGAGAAGCTGCCTAACGTTCCTCCTTGCCAGCAGTTCCGTGGGGTAAGTGCTGGTGAGCCCTGGCCGGTGTCAGCGAGAGCCTGGGTGCTGAGTCTCTCTCTGTGATTCCACCCCAGATTGTCTCAAAAGCTTTTTCCTGTGGCTGGGGGTTGTGCTCAGAGGGGCAAGCTGGGCTCTCAGCACCTGCCCTGCGGCTGGGGAGAAGCATCAGCACATTGTCACCCACTGCTCTTGAGGATTAATTTGACCCTGCTCCGGGGTTGTGGAGGATGGGGTGAGACGTGGCCCACCTAGTAGCATGTCTGTTGTTGAAAGCCAGCTGAGCTGATGGCCACGGCTACATGCAGAGTGGCCACAGCTGCCCTGGTGCAGGGACCTGCCAAGGGACGTATTACTCCCACCAGCATCTGGAGGCACCTGAAAATGCAGATCATCCACAGCCTTGGCACTGGCCTCAGGCTTAAGGTCCCACAGAGCTGGGCAAAGATCTGGGCAGCCCCGGCACGCACCCCTCACCAGGCACAACCGCTCTCCTCTTCTGGCAGATCTTCCACCGTGGTGCCGTGGTCACGGACGCTGCCCGCTGCACGGCGCTGGGCATAGAGGTGCTCAACAAGCAGGGCTCCTCGGTAGACGCAGCCATCGCCTCAGCGCTCTGCGCAGGAATCGTCAACCCCCACACGTCGGGGATTGGCGGGTAAGTGTTGATCTCTCACCCCCACGCTGTTGTCTGCAGTTGTCCTCAAGCAGGTGGTTTCCCCACCAGCTGAGATGTGCCTTCATGGGAGCCCAAGTCCCAGCGCATGGTACCAGGTCTCTGATTCAGTCCTGATGCTTTCAGAGGTTGAGCGTTCCCCTCCATAATCTCTGCTCCTGCTGCAACAGAAGGCTGAGGTCCCAGCCCAGCTCCAGGCAGCAGCCAGGGGATGCATAGTGTCAGGGGGTGGCCTCCTCCCAGCCCTCATCCCCAGGGTGGCATCCATGTGAGCCCGGTGCTCTCAGCTCTGCAGGAGGTCTCGGGAGTGTTGCATAAAACACTGCAACCTGATAGCTTCTCCAGGCTGCGCCATGGATTGTGTTGTAAGCAAAAACCCTGTTTTGTTGCTAAACTGCTTGGATTAGAAAGAAAATCCCAGATAGTCCCAGGCTGGCAGTGGAACAGAGCCAGTGGCCCTCTGGCCAGGCTGGCAGGGACTGATCCAGCCTTGCTGCAGGCTCAGCACGGGGGCTGCCTGCCTCCTGCACTGGTCCTGGCTCGGTTGTCCTGAACCGCTCTCTGTGGAAGGGCAGCAGCGCTCCCCTGCACCGCTGGCCAGCCCTGGGTCACTGCTGAGGCTGGTGACCTGCTGCCATGGCCCTGTCACACCAGGACTGGCCCCGGCCCCACTGGCACCCGTGCTCTTCATTTTGGTTTTATGGCAGCGGCTGTTGGAGGGACAGCTGGTGCCGTGCCGTGACCCCCGTCTCGCTGCAGGGGTGGAGTGATGCTGGTCCACGACATCCGGAAGAATGGGAGCTGGGTGATCGACTTCCGCGAGGTGGCTCCCCTGGGCATCCCACTGGAGGGGGACCTGCAGAAGGACACCAAGGTGAGGACCAGTGTCCCACAGCCAACCCCTCCAGGGCTGTAGCTGGCTGATGTCTCCAGCTCTCCTCTCCCCACAACTCTCAGGCCGAGGGGGAGATGCCCGGGGAAGCGACAGGAGGCCTCTGCCACCATGTGAGATCCTAGGCCTTACAGACATGGGGAGTCCAGGGAAAATACTCTTTTGGCAGCTCCAAAATGCCTGGAGCCTGCAGGGCTTGGGGAGTGAAGAGGCATGTCCCTCTGGCAGTGGGGAGCTGGGAGAACAAGAGTCCCAGGAAGGAGCACAATCCCGTGTCGTTCTGCTGAGTTATTTCTCCTGACCAAACAGGGCTGAGACCAGGATTGAATTTGCCTCTTTCCTTCCAAAAACTTTTATTCCCTAATTTAGTGTGTTGCTACAGACCTCTTCCCCTCTCCTAAAGACCATGCAGACACTGCCTATGTGAACATGATTTACGTCTCCTTGACTTGCAGTTGGGGACCATGTCCTGTGTCCTCATGGGAAGGAGACTACTATTCCTTTTTGTCCTTCCTATTTTACAGCCAGGTCTGCTCGTGGGGGTGCCAGGCATGATACAAGGGATGCACCAGGCACACCAGTTACACGGGAGGTAAGACATGAGGCTGGCACAGGCGGGCTGTCCTCGTGCTGCGCAGGCTGTGCCCGGGGTCCGGGAAGGGGAGCTGGGAGCACACGAGCCCTCGCCATCAGACCACATTCTCAGCCACCAGTCAAAACCATTAGCTAAGGGGTATGTGGAGGCTTGTGTTGAAAAATATGTTCATTTTTTGGTACTTCATTTAACAAAAGAAAGAATTCGGGTTGGTCAGGTTTTCTGCAAAGCAAAATTTTGGCTAACAAGATGGACAATAAATGTCCTCTTAGAAACAGGCACAGAACATTCTCATGCATGCCTGTGTATTTTCATTCTCTCTTTAGCTGGACCCTAAGAGGTGTGGCTGTCCTTGATGCCCTGTTGGGACAGGGAGGGAGGGTTCTGAATGACTTGCTCGGGGCCAGGGCCTGGCTTGTGATTTTGCTCCAGAGATGTCCCTTCCCCTGTCCTTGCACTGTCATTCCTCTCTGGTGCATATCCTGGAGCACTGAGGTGATCCTGCTAGAAAGAAACAACCCACTGAAAGCTCATTGCTCCTTTTGGCCACTGCTGGCCCCACAGCCTGGTCTTTCAGGTGCCCCCTGACCGCAGAGCTGAGCCCTCTGCTTGCTTCTCACCACCCTGCCCTGCTGCACCCCTCCAAGGCACGTTCCTCCTTGTCCTTTCTCCTTTGGCAGACTCCCATGGTCCAAGCTGCTGAGCCTCGTGGCCGGTGTTGCCCAGGATGGGTTTAACGTCACACACGATTTGGGTGAGTACCTGATGGGGATCCGAGGGTGGCTGCTCAGCACAGAGCAGCACACTGGCCACTGTGCTCGGGTGCGAGGCAGCTGGGGATGTAGATGGTTGTTCATGGGAAACTAAGGCTTTTTGGACCTGGAGATGCGTGGTGTTGGGAGCTGAGCAACGCATGAGCCGCGGTCTGCAAGGGGAGAGCGTGGTGGCAGCAAAACTGGAGCCCTTTCCCAGGGCTGGTCAGGGACAGGTCAGAGCAGCCCACGCCGGGCAGCCGCCCAGGGCCAGCCAGGGAAGGGCGCTGGGGTTTCTTTGGGTTTCCTTCCCAGCTCTAACGGGTGTGTGATCCAGCCTTCCTCTAGTTTTGAAATAGGGCAAGAGGCAGCAGCAAGTCTCCAACATCCCCATGAGGTGCACAGTGACTCCAGGTCCCCTGCACGTTCCTGCACCCTGGCTTTTCTGGATGTCCTTCCCCTTCTCGCCCACAGCCAAAGCCGTAAGTGAAGTGAAGGACCTCAACTGCTCTGACAAATTTCGGGAGATCTTCCTGCCAGATGGCCAGCCCTTGCTGCCTGGCATGTTCGTCAGGCGCCTGGACCTCGCGGCTGTCCTGGAGCTGGTGGGGACAGAAGGGGTGTCAGCTTTCTACAGTGGAAACTTGACCCAGGAGATAATCTCCGAGGTGAGCCACGACTGTCCCTGTCTCTGACCCAGACCGCACGGCACAGCCCGGGCCGGGGATGCCAGCTGCCATGTCACCTGCTTAAGGTGACAACCTGGAGATAAGCCGTAGTCAAGTGTCAGCACAATGATGGAGACAAATGCGTGGAGCCTCCTTTTTCTTTCCCGTCCCTGTCACTGCAGTGGTGTAAGTGACACACAGGTCACTTCCACAGCCTACAGAAGTGAAACCTCCATATCTGCTATAACCAGGACAGACTGGTTTTTTGAAAGAAAAAAAATCTCAATTTGAAGACCCCCTCTGGGCTGTGTTAGTGACAATCCCTTTTTCCCCATAAGGAGAGGTGCCCCACTGTTGAGAAGCAAATTTTTGTTGTTATTGGCACTGTAAGATATAGACTCCTATAGGAGTCTATAGGAAGATATATAGGAAGATAGTTTAAAAATAAAACTTGTGAGCCTTGTGAGCAGAGGATCAGACAGGCTTGGTCCCACTTAGGGTTGCCCTAGTTTAACTCCTGTTGTTAGAGGTGCTCTGGAAAAAATAGCAACAACAAACAAAGTAATTATTCTGGTAAAACCAAACCAAAACAAACAATGCTTATACCTGTGTAACTGCAGTCAGGGTGGTTGGTGGCACCGTTTTTCCCTACCACCGTGATGTACCTTCAACACGTCATCAGTAGTCTGGAATGGATTCATTGAGCTCAAGCCTTAGATATTTGTGAGCTCTGTGTTTGGAAATTTTCTCCTGCAGTTCACCTGGACCGCAGCAGAGGTAGAGAACGAGGAACAGGAAAAGTCCCAACTTTGTGGTGCATCTCCACAGCTAAATGCTGCTTTATCACCCCATTGTCCTGACCTTCGGGCCGCTGCAGGGGAGCACAAACTCTGGAGGAGCAAGGCCCAGGGTTGCAACACCAAAGACCCTGGCAAGCTCTGGGCTCTAGCGCGCAGTTCCAGCTTTGGGTGCAGAGCAGAGCAAAGTACTGGCTTCCCACAGTGTTTATTGTTCCAGCAAAGGGAACAACAAAAGGCATCAATGTGGTGAAATCAAGTAAAGCTCCAAAACACCCTACCCTTTGTTTCCATCCGGTGGCAGGAAGGCACAGGTGCAAAAAAGTACTCTCTGGGGAATCTGAGAAGGCATCTGCAGTGTGTGGCTGACCAGGGCTTCTCCCTTTCCCTGCCATCAGGCTCCTCCTGCCCCACTCCCCACTGCGTCACCCAGGCTTGCTGCTCGCCAAGCTCCAGGGAGCCAGCTCCTGGCACAGGCACCTGCCTGCTCATCTCAGCCATTGGGTTCAACCTGGCCTGTTCTCTGGGACTGCTTTGGGAAGGGGGCAGGGATCCCAAGCAGGGGATCCATCTTCTTCTGCAGCTTTGGGGTGGTTTGACATGCTGCCCCCCACAACATTCCCTGCGTTAGCTTTCCTGCTCCAGTGATTCATCCATTTCTGCCAGAGATGGAGTTTTCTTGCCAAGTTAGCTGGCTGGTTTAGAAATCAGTGCATGCACAGGTTATTTGTTCTTGCCCATTTCTGGATGGAAATCCAGAGGACTCGTAGCAGCAACTCATCCCAGTAGAACCTCTCACCGGGTTGTGTGGCTTCTCCTGGGTGGAAGGAAAGAGTTGGCCCATGAGAGCAGTAGCACCTGTACGCTGACTGAGAGTGTTACCTACTTCAGGGGATTTTGAGATCGGCAGAGTGCAGTTACCATGGTCCTACCTCATCTCCATCATGACTCAACCACAGAAGACCTGCAGTGGAAAGAATTACCCATCTTTACTGTGTTCATGAAAATTACTAAGCCCGGTAAATTGTAACTCTGGGAGAGTCTTACAGAAAGACCAAGGGTACAGCAGGCCCACTGTCACCTGAAAGAATTGAAAATAGGGTGTGAATTGTATGCTAAAGATTTCTAGTGATGGCGACTTGCTACACCCAGGTTCCTTCTCTCCTGAATCCATATTTAGCTTTTATCCTGGCAGTATTCAGATGCTTCATAACCTTTAACATACTCATGCTTGCCACCCAGGGGAGAGAAGGCTGCGAGGCAGTGCCAGTCCCCATCCTCACGGATAGGCAGAACACCTTCAGAGCACCCACTGGATGGGTGAGATTTTGGAGGTGAGCTGCAGAGCCTTCCAGCGGTGGTGAATGGTGAGCCAGGCCACCAAGGCCATGAAAGATTTTCAGATTTTCAGGGTATCCTGAGGAACCTGGCACTTGGCCCAGGAATCTCAGTGGTATTTGTTTGACAGTGTGGTGTGTGTTCACCTGGGCCAGCACGAGGAACAGAGAAAGCCTTGACCCAGCTTTCTCAGTGTGCACTGCTTTGCTCTCCTGTGCAGGTCCACAGCTACGGAGGAGTCTTGGTGGAGGAAGACTTCAGCAATTACAGTGTCACAGTGGAGAATCCCGTCCACACAGTCTATCGAGGTAAATGCCTGACCCATTGCTATGCAACTCCAGTTAAAAGTTTGCTTCACCTGGCAAGAGGTGGCAACAGTATTTAACAAGAGTTGAAGTCAAAGCTGCGCAGAGGCGTCTGCAGAAAAGCCCTCCAGGGAGTTTCCTGCTATTGCCTACCTATACTGACGCATCGTAGGCAGTTCAGGAGGTTTCCGGCATTCTGAAATGGGCCTGTTTTTTCCTTGATAGTGACCGATGGTACTTTGATAGTGTTAAAGCGTAAAGATGCAACATGATCACATACTGATGCAATGTCCAGAGAGAGGCTGGACTATAGGCTAGTGCCTGCGTCTGAGGACAGTTCCCAAAGTTGATCTACAAGGGAGAAAAACTTACTTTATGCAAAAAGTTTCTAAAAATGTCATTCTTTTCTAGAAATCCCTGTGTTTACTCTCCTTACAGCTGTCATGTTGCAAACCCACTTTAAGAACTCCCCGTCTTCCATACTGCAGTCCAGAAACCACCCAGCCAACCAACCAGAACTGAATTTCAGGTGTAAAAAAGCATCCCTATTTGGGCCTCCTTCATCTGTCATAAAGGAACAGAAAGATACAACAGGAATGCTTTAGGAAATCCTTTTCAAATCATGTTGCTTTCCATTATTTCCCCTCAAATCTGGGCAGGTTTCCCTGTCCTCAAGGACACTAGCTTATGGGAAAGTATTATAACTGGATGGTATCTGACAAAAGCAGCTTCATCCCTCTCTTCTTCCCTTCACAGGTCATCTTGTTTTCAGTCCCCCACCTCCACATGCAGGCCCTGCACTGATCACAGCACTGAACATCCTTGAGGGCTTTAACATCACGAGTCAAGTATCCAGGGGGAATACCTTGCACTGGATGGCAGAGGTAAGAGGAGGTTCAACGTTTGGCTGAACTTCTTGTGCTGCTAGGGAATAATTTATTTATTCCTTGGTTGTACAAAAATGTTTGTAGGTAATTCCCAGAGGAGAATGAGCAAATAGGCTGCTAAGGTGTAAATCTGCTGCTGCCTCAGGTAGGTGCGGGTGCTGGAGCCTCCTGCTCAGCTGAGCTCTTTCTTGTGTAGGCAGAGCTTTTTCAGAAAAACAAACTGTGGCTTTTGCCCATTTCCTGTACACGATCATCTCTTCAGAATGACCCCGCAGCAGCTGGGGGTGGTCCCATGTACTTCCTCCATCTCTTGTGCTCCTGTGGCCCTGGCCATACCAGAGCACTGCGAGGGCACTGCAAGGAGAGTCAACAATATGAGGCTGCAAGCAAAAACTGTTATGTAATGATGACGAGGAAAACTGATACAACGCTGCTTTTTTTTTTTTTCAATCTTTACGTTTTAGCCCACCTCATGATCTCAGTGGTCTAGATCATGATTTTTCCAGTATTTAGGGCTGTCAGCCCTACCAAAACATTGCAACTTCCCAGGAAGTCGAGCAAGTGCTCCGTTTTCTGCTCTGTAAGTAGAGTTATGTTCTTAGATGCTTAACAGATCCACAGATGAGTTTTACAATTTGGAATTTTAAGCAAGGATGTAACCACATCCTTGTAGCAGACAGGACAGTGGGTGCTTGGAAGTTACTGCCTCTCGGCAAAAACGCAACAACTGGAGGTGTTACACACTGCTAGGCCTGTGCAGAGGCAGAGAAGGTTGGCTCACCTAAGATATTTTTGAGCTCTCGTCAGGAAGCTTTGGATGAATCTACTTGTTCTGCGTTTGCAGCAGGCCAAGAGTTTCACCCGTTGGTTATCATGTCCCAGCTGAGGAACAGCAACCTCCAGATAAAGGGCAGTCACTTCAGAAGATGTGTAACCGTGTGCTTGGGATCGCACGGCTGAACATGGCTGAGATTCAGTGCTAGGTCAGCACCAGATAGTCCATGCCTGGGACAGCCATGACACAGGCCCTTAACCTGTGCCTGTGGGGTGCACATGGCCTGCTTGTTTCAGTGGAGCTCTTCCTTGGCCACCAAGCCTCTTGTACATCCTCTGTATGGTACGGTGGTCAGGAGACTGTTTCATGGAAACACGGAAATGCCACCTTCTCCAGAAGTTCATCATGTTTTACATTATACGTCACAAGATAAATGATGACACTTCAGGAGAAGTTGTTGATGCGTGGCATGTAACAAAACAGAAGTCACATCTAGCTATCTACCTGCAGGGTAAGGTCCTGTCTTGAATCTTGAATGAAAATGGCATGACCTGCAAGCTGAACGTCTGGTGTATTTCTGCTAGGCACAAGGTGGCTTGATTTAAGAGCACATTTCTCCTTGTGGCTGTCCTCTGGCTACGCACTGTAAAACCAGGGCTNTTTCTTTCTTTCTTTCTTTCTTTCTTTCTTTCTTTCTTTCTTTGTTCAATGTAGACGTTAAAAATAGCCCTGAGTCTAGCTAGCAACCTGGGAGACCCATCTGATGATGTGTCCATCACTCACGCTGCAGAAGGCATGGTGAGGTAGGTCTGAGGCTGACAGGCACAGTGACAGTTGCAAGGTGTGTAGTTTGGATATCATTCCTGGATTTGCTCTTTTCAGTGCACAGGGAAACCTGAGGTTTTTCTACCTCTGTTTTACTGAGGAAAGGTCAGTCTTTGAGTGTCCTCCTAGGGCTTACTCTTCCCCAAGGATCACAGCTGATACCATGGGGCTCTAGGGGTGTCCTCACATAGAGGTTTCCAGGAGCCAGCTTGATCTTGAAGGTTCCTTGCACTTTCTCACCCCTCTAAATATTCATTGTCAGCAGGTTGGACAAACAGCTATCCACGTGGTCATGACCACACGTGCAGCTTCTGGCTCTCCCTTCCCCACCGTGGGGCTCAGTACTTCTGCAGTACACCCAGATGCGTGGTGGAGGCCAGGCCCGGGGTTTCAGCCCAGCCTTCCACCTCGGAGCCATGGTTGGTGGCTAGAGCTAGAGCTGGACCCGACTTGCCCTCCCCCTGGAGGACAGGCCACCCCTTGTCCATCGGGGGTGAGTTTGCCACTGTAGACAGAGGCTGGGAGGTCCACAGCATTGCCTTTCTGTGCGGACTGAGCCATCTTGTCTCCTTCCATCGGGTGAACCAAAGGAGCTCCCTGTCCTCAGTGCCAGCCCCCTCAGGAAGACGCTGCCCATAGCTGTGTAGATGTACCTGCACAGAGAGCCCAAGAGATTTTCAGCTTCCGAGGATCATGGCTTTCTTTCCTCTTTCCCTCCCTCATTGCTGAAGTAAATCAGAAGCTAATTCCCTGCGCCAGCTGATTAACGACTCCCAGTCCTTCTCGTCTGATCTCCGCATGCCTCACTTCTCCGTGGAGGGTGGACCCGCTGCTAGCCAGGTCCTTGTCATGGGACCTGATGACTTCATTGTTGCGGTTGTAAGGTAAAGGGTTTACTTCTTCCCTCCATCATGTACTCAGAGGGTGGGAGCAGGGAGGAGAAAGCAGGTTCAACAGGACAGGATGGGACCAGACCTGGAGCGGGTGTGCTGCTGTGTCCCAGTTAGTCCTGCAAGAGGAGAAATGGGGAAGACAAGGTGGAGATGTGTGAGCTGGTGTGCTCTGCCCTGTGCGATCCTACAGCCCTCTCACAGTGAAACATGTCTGGATTGGCCTGAAGCTGCTCCCTGGAGAAGACCTGATGGCCAAATTTGAGGGTTGATGGGGGCGTGGAGGCAGATCCATCACCTAGAGGGGAATCCTTAAAACACGGGGAGGGACAGAGCTGCTATCGCCCACGTGGTTCCTGCATGGAAACTTTGACTCCTCACATCTAACCAGCCCTAAAGAACTAGCAAAGAGTCTCTGTCAAGCCAAGATGGGACAGCAAATCGGAGCCCTGAAAGCCTCAAGGTGTACAAAAATCTTGGGAGGTTTTTTATGAGATTTCTTTGTGTTTCTTTTCAGTTCTTTGAATCGTCCCTTTGGCAGTGGAATAATAACACCCTCTGGAGTCCTCCTGAACAGCCAGATGTTGGACTTCTCCTGGCAAAATAAAACAATGAACCACTCCATTCCCAGGCTGGTAATGAATGACATGACAAATTCTTTATTTGAGCTGTCTCTACCATTTTTTTCAATTTTATTCTCATCTCCACAACAGGGAGGCTATTTAATGCCGTATTAATAGCTGAGAGACAACAGTCTGCAGAAAGCTCTTATTTTTTCATTATATGAGCCACTGAAACAGAGTAAAGAGAAGGCTTCATGTATATCAGTTATCATGATAATGCAGTTTTATCAAAGGACACTGCCCATCTCAGCTACCTATTTTCCCTGCAGTCCAGATGCACTTTAAATCAACTGTCCTTTTTTGTGGACTTGAATTAAGGACTCTCTTTAAGAATTGCTGCTCTGCAGGTTTAAAAGTAACAGCAGAAAAAAAAGTCTTCAGGTCTCAGAAGGAAACAATTACAGGCCAGTACTTTACAGGCCAGTACTGGTGTCTTCCAGTGCTGCCTTGTTGTTTCTTCTTGCTGTGTATTGTAAAACCATCCCACTTTGCTGGGTTGGTACTTTCGAAGTGGGCGAATGGCTCCATATACCTTCTGTAAAAGAGAGCCACGGCGTGAAATGGGATGGATCCTGTTAACTTCAGAGAGCATTGTCATAGCAGTGAGGATGTCAGCCCTGTGCAACAACGCAAGTGCAATTGCTGGCTGAAGCGTAAAGAGTAAGAAGTTAACCTGCGCAATTTGAGCACCAGCAAAGCTTTCGTCGGCTTGTTGAAATGTTTTGGTGTGTCTTTTCTTCAACTGCAGCAAAATCTCATTCAGCCTCGGAAACGGCCCCTGTCTTTCCTGTTGCCCACCATCGTGAGACCGTCCGAGGGGATGTGCGGGACGTACCTGTGCCTGGGCGCTAACAATGGGGACAAAGCCTTGAGCAGCATCGTTCAGGTCAGTGCTTTGCCCGGGCACCCGCCCTCTCGGAGCAGCTGTTGAGCTCAGCGCTGAGTGGGGTCCCCTCCTGCAGTACACGCTTTCCCTTCCTCATGTCCCAGGCTGTGTTGAAACTGGTGGCCACCAGTTCAGTCTTTGATGTCACCAGTTCCACACATTGGGTTTTTCAAATCTCTGAGAGGTACCAGTTTACTTCTCTTGCACCTTTCCTGGTGGCACCACTCATAATTGCAGAGGAAAAGCATCTTGGCAAAATCTGTAATGGTTTTGTGTCATTCTAATACCTGCTCCAAGCTCATCTTAAGGATCATTATGAAATAAAAGGAGCATTTTGTATTCAGAGAACTTCAGGAGATTGGCAGCCGTTTAGCCCTTTTCCCTATGAAAAGCTCCTTTTAGTGCATTCCCCGACTGAATTCCTCCCTGCGCAGCACTTGCTATAAATTGGGCAGCCCCTCCTAATTTATAATTCGTAATGAGGTGAAGTACTTGCCAATATCTTGGTTGCGCGCACAACAGCAATGGAGTGATAAAAAAGAAAGGCACAACAAGAATGGCTCCCATTTTCCTCACCTTTTGGAAGGCATTATTCGGAGCAAAACTAAAGCTAACCATTGCTTCCTAATGCTTTGTTTGGAGAAGTCACGTGCTGAGCTTTTGGCTGTAACGAACACGAACGCATATTTAGAGATTACATCACGTTGCAGACACACAACTCTCCTAATTTAGCGGGAACTATGTGACAAAAAGCCCATGCAATCCTCAAGAGGTACCGCTTTTCCACCAACAATATACAGGCCATATTTCAAGGGCCTCTTCATATGTGCAAAACCCTGCATTAGTTCACGCAGTTTGGTAAAGGGTTCAAAATCATCTTTGCCTGCTGCCTCTGCAGATGTTGGAGCCACCGATTAGGGGGATGCTCAGGAAGCTGGCTTCTCCTACTCTCATTACTTTTTTTTTATTATTGAGGATCTTTTATTCTTTTGCAGGTTTTGGTAAATGTTTTAACATTTAACAAGAATCTGAGTGAAAGTTTGTCACTTGGTCGACTTCACCCGCAGCTTCAGTCCAACACCTTGCAGGTTGACAGTGAGTATGGACACTGGGAGTGGTGCAGCCTACAAATCTAGCACGTTTAGAAAAGGAGTGGGATTTTCTTAGCACACTGCTGTGGAGTGCGACAGCCCAGCTCACAGCTCACCATGTTCTAGGGTCCCCAGTGGGTGTGGAGGGTTTTGGGGAAAACAAAAAGCAGCAACCTAGCTTCTTCAAAGCTTGGAGCCCTTGCTGAGCCATGCTCTCTCCCTCTTGTCTTGGGAGTGCTCCTTGGCCCCTCCAACACCACCTGTCCAAACTCTTTCAGGTGCCTCTCCCCAGCGGTCCCTCTGTCCCACCTCACCTGGTAGCAGCCTTGTCTTGTCCTTAAAACCTTTTGGCAACCTGATACCATTGAGGATATCCAAATAAACAAGATGGCAACCACAGCTTCACCCAGACAGGTCCTGAGAGCTAGCAGATCTTCCTACACTTTATTACCATTGCCGTAAATGATACTCTCTCACTTTCCAGTCCGTGTCCCCTAACTCCACCAGCTGGGGAGAAGACAAGGCTTATGGCAAGTCCTGTAGCTTGACAGTGCTGGAAATGCAGCACCAATGCTGACACTCTGGAGGCTGTAGTGCCAGCTCTTGTCCTTGTTACTACATGTCTTGGTCTGTTTGGTGTTTCTCACAAAGCCTTACCAGAATGAACCATAAGTGAAATTTGGTTCTCATTTCACACAAAATATCCAAAGTTTCCAGGCCTTCCCATTTCAGAGGAAAATCTAAAAATGTCTGTTGAGTGCGACCTGCAGACTTGGAAACTGGAATGTAATTAAAACAAATCAAAAAATTCGAAAGGTCCTAATTTGTGGGTTTGGACATTTGGCATCAACAAGACCTATATTAAGACACATCTGCAATGTATATAGCTTAAATAACTGTGAGGTTTCTGTGTGCCTGCTTGGTTTGTCCAGCTGCATCCCCAGCTTCGTATCCTCAGGCACTTCTATTCATAAAGAAATTGCAAAACATCAAATAAACGTAATAAAAAGAGCGAGCAACCTAAGGTAGATAGCTGGAAGATTAAGAAGTATATGAAGGGGAAGTTGGAGGGCTTATCACAAAGTTTGTCATTTGGCAACTTGTTTTACTGTCCTTTGTTTTGAGCTGCCTTGCATCTTATTTTTGACTAATAACTGTTAATAACTATTATTTGTAACTAAACTCTTAAGAGTGGGGACTGCCTCGTGTTCTGTAAGAAGTAGAACTACAATAGGTGCCAACAACGTATTTTCCCCTTTTTCCAAAGAGGAGGTTCTTCCACATCTCTAAACAGTCTTCTGGATCCTCTCCTTCCCCCCACCACACAGAGCACTGCCCAGCTCTGAACAGCCTTTGCTGCTGAGAGCCGAAAGACCGCTCCTCGGAGCGGCGAGTGCTGGTCCTCCTCGGCCGCTTGGCTCGCCCTAGCTGGGGCACCTGAAGAGGCTGCAGGCAGTTTCCTTCACACTGCAGGTCCCAACAGGGTTAGGACAGGGCTTTGCATCAAAGGCAACAGCGGTTTCAGTTACGAGCTCCTCTTTTAAAATCCCTACAGGTGAGTTTCCTGAAGAAGATATTGAATTTCTTGTGGCCAGGGGCCATCAAGTGGATAAAGTCAAAGTGGTCTCCCTAGTTCATGGGGCCAGGAGAACCAACAGTTTCATCATTGGCCTGAAGGACCCCAGGAGTGAGGATGCTGCCGGAGCCACAATATTGTAGCTCCTCCCTGATGACGTGTTCACGGAACAAGGCTTAGACAAATCAACCCAAGTGACGTGCATGTTCTGAAGTGGCCCTTTCTCCGTCCCCAGGGCGGGAGCCCCGCGTACACGCTGCTGAGTAGACTTTCTGCATTCTCCACCCAGGAGGACACCAGAGGGGTTAGCAACACCAACATACAGCTCTGGGTTTTTTTCCTTTTATTTTTAAACAATTTGAATTGCAAGCAGCCCAGTCCTTGTTACAGGAGTGCAGGGAGCACATTTTTCTTTTGGCAGAGTCTTGCTAAAAATTTCAGTCTTTTCAAAGCCCAGTTCTAGCCAGCATCTTAATTTTAGTGAGCAGGAACATCAGCAAAGGAAAAAAACAGCCGATGATGGTACTGTCATCTGCATCGCCCCATCTTTCCCAAGTTCATTCTTTGCCTCTTGTGTAAGCCGATAATTAATGCAGCCTGATGTAGTGTTTGTCAGTGCCTGCAGCTGGAATATCCGGGAGTCCTTTAACACCCTGTATGGGCCAGCTGGTTTTTACCAGCGTGCAGCCTCCTGTGTTAGTTCCTTCTCTCACATTGCTACATACCTTGAATTTTGGGAGTAAGTATTTTGAATCAAGTCGCTGCGCCGACTCACTGGCAGTCTGATTTTGGAACTGGTGCAATGGTTTTCAACTTCTAGCAACTTGTGGACACCCCAATAGTTTTCTTACAGAGGTTCAGCCTCCTCCATGGTGAATTTAAGCTTAGTGGTATGGGCTCAATTTTCTTAGATACTTTTTGGAGGTATCTTAGCAGTACCCCACAGACTTGTAAAAATCCACAGACCGCGGACTGAAAACCACATGGAGGGCACTTAGGTAGGTTCAGGGCTTTCCTTACACTGCCTTATCTCAGTCTGCTCTGAAGGCCTGAATCGTGTGATCCCTACAGAGAGGCTTGGGATTTTCTGCATACTAAATTCATGCCTGTACTTCAGCTCTGTATTTTGATACTGGTGACTCTATTGGAAAAGCTGAAGAGAGTGAGAGAAAAGGTACAAACCAGACCAAACACTACTGAGATAGTTTTCTGTCTGCAGCATGTAGTGCAAAATATAGGAATACTTCTGCATTTCTTGTCTGAAATAATAGAGTGAAGAAATACTACCACATCTGAGAGCTGCACCACTTCATTCAACCCACACCTGGACATTTCCTTCTCTTTTCACTAGCAAGTTAGACAGAGACACCTGGCACTAAAAATTCTGGAATTTCATCATTTTCTGCAGTCTAAAATTCGGTGATTTCCTTCGTGGTGCAAATGCATCTATGGCCACTGTACATATTTATATATGTCTGTCTGCTTATGGTTGTCTTTCATTTGATGATTACACCAGTCGCCCCCAACCGCCCTCCTGAGGGGCCCCGTAACACCCATCTGCTTGTAAGGCATCTTCCAACGCTCGTTGCCGTTTGACGCGGGGAGTGTGCGGGGAGGTTGGGGGCGGTCAGGGGTGCGATGGCAGATGATCAGGCTAATCGTTCCTGCCACCTGCCAGCTGAGGTTCTCAAAGCATCTTACGTGAAGCCGTGCACGTTGCGCCGAGGAAGGACAGAGTTGCTTTTATGCTCCGCTGAAGCGCAGCCACCCATGAGGAGAGCGCAGCAGCTACCTAGCGGACGGGAACATCAATGGTATTTTCTGTTACAAATGCGTCGGTGGCCTCAGCTGAGAGACGGGGGAAGTACAACGTTGTCTTTGGGAAGTTGTCTTCTGTGCCACCACGCTGCCCGCAGGGCAAGAAGAGACTTTCATCACCACAGGGACATCAAATCTATTTATTTGGTTTTCTGTCATCAGCATTAGAGTTGGTCACTGCCTGAAGTCAGAGCGTTCGTAAAACTGTACGTGTCTTCGAGCGGACCTCTTCAGGTTTCACAGAAAGGGAAGGATGCAGTTTTGTGCGCTGAATCTTGCTGGTGGAAATTTGGGGTTTTCTGGTATGGTACAGCAGTGATCTGTCTCTCGGGCACGGAGGTTTACTCTGCACAGCTGCAGAATAAGTGGTCAAGTCATCGTCGCTTCAGTACTTTGCACGGAATATCACAAAACACTTTGAAAGATAGAATTTCTCCTTGTTAATTGAATTCACCCACTCACTCCTGATGCTGGAAACTGTGTATTCATTTGGGAGTTAAAGACTCTGGTCTTGATTCAAAAGGGCACTTACACGCCCCATGGTACAATTTCCCAGCAAATGTTCAGAATCTTAAAATAAAGCATGTTCCCAAGTGCTCTGCTGGATCATGGCCTATGTTGCAAACAAGAGAAAATTTCAAATAATTGGAAGATGGGACTTAGGCTCCTAGGTCATGGCTAAGAGAAGAAGGTATTTTGAATTATTTCCCATGTTCTCTGTTTAAAAATGGCATCAGTGTAGCACAGATGTATTCAATACGGAAACCTTTAATCTGCTAATTGGCCCACTGTCTCTGACACTTTGAGTCCATCTGTTGTGATGAGATCTGATGAATTCAGTGTGAGGTACCAAAAAATACCCGATGTTTCCTTCTGTACAGATGAGCTAGATGTTGTGAAATAAAGGGCCATATTCTGGAGACATGTGTGTGCAAAGTAACTGCATTGATTTTAACCCAGCTATTGTAGACGTCTGAGAGCTCTGAAGCAGAATTTGTCCTGAAACTTTTACATGAAAGTGTCAGTGAGGAGCTCAGAACACAAAATACAAAATATAAAGTGGCTGAGAAAAACAATAAAGAAAATTTTTAAAGGAACAAAATAAACCCAAACAAAATAAAGGAAAAAAAAAAAAAAAGAGTTGCCTTTGCCAAGTGACTCTTATGATCTGGAGCACAGTCAGCTTGTCTCTGCCCGTGTTTGCATTGCTCCCCATCAGTGTATACTGGTTTTTACATCAGGATAAACCAGAGATGGCTCTGCTGCTAAGTGTTAGCTCAATTTATTGGTATTTCTCACAAAGGCCTGATGCCATTCATGAGCACACGTAACAAGCAGTGCTTTGCTAGCTTTCCATACCGCTGTTCACCTGTGTGCATCGAGCACTGATCGCGGCCTGAAGCGGGGACGAGGCAGGAGTCGTCCTGCAGCTGGGAGCACGAGGATGCTCCGGCCCCTCGGCTGTGCCACTTCGCTCCCATCACTGTCCCGTTCAGCGCCCAGACACCGAGCGGGGCCGGAGCCTGCCTCGCCCCCACCGGCCTGGATGGGGGCAGATGCTGCTGGGGTTGTCGGGGTGGTCAGGGCCACGCTGCCGGCGCGGCTTGGCGCAGCGCCCGGCACAGGCGCAGGAAGGGACGGGGGTCCCCGGCTGCCCCTGGGCACGGGTGCGAGACCGGCCGAAGAGCGGCCCTGGACACGCCGGGTGTTTTTGCACCCCAGCGAGCAGCTCTGGCAGCGTGCCTCCCTCCTTGCCCCGGGGGACCGGGGGCTGCCGGGGCAGGTGAGGGCAGAGAGCAGCCGCTGCCGGCATAGCTGGGGCAGCAGGTTCGGGTCCCCAGTCTCCAGGGATGACGACCAGTGTCCTACAGCTCTGCTGCAGCTCTGCCCGCCTCCCTCCGAGGGGTCCCGCAGCTGGGGTGGCGAGACCGAAAGCGCCTGCTCAGCGTGGGCTGGCTGCCGGGGGGCGCGGGACCCTCCAGGCGGCTCTGGGTCCCTCTGGCTGGACCATCTCGGAGCCTCCTTCCACCCACTGCACAACTCGGCAGGCTTCCACAGACGCTGACTTGTTGGAGGGAAAAGGGAGTCGGGCCTTGGTAAACACCATGAGATGAAACCTGCATCTCTAGCATGGACACATCAAAACCACTGAAGATTTTGTAAGGTTTTGCAGAGAATCAGGTGGAGCGGGAAGAGCTCCTGTAGCACCCAGCTATTTTCATCACGGCAGTTTTGGAAAGATCTTCCATGCATCAGTGATGGCCATCCACACGCTAGCCAGGGCAAGGAGAGCTCTGACAGGCGGAGCTGGCTTTCGGAGAAGCAGGGCGCTATCTAAAAATGAAACGCATCTGCGCGGAGGGCAGAAGAGCCTGTGGAGTAGGAGCACTCGAGCACTGACACACGCTGCCCAAGAAGGGCCATCCAGCGGCCACAGCATTTTTAGGTGCAGATTGTCCTCGCAGAGCTGACCCTGGGGGGAACAGCCCGTTTGACAACAGCGACTTGGCAGCCGGGACCCCTCATCCGCCAGCGCTGCCCCAGCACAGCCGGCGCTCCCTGCCCGGCGGCTCTCACCTTTCCCTCTCCTCGGAGCCGAGGAGGAGAGGATGACTCCTGTGCACCCCCACCCTATCGATCATGCCTGTAGCCAATTGCCCACCTCTCTCTTTCTCGCCATGCTCACAGTTTAACAAAATCCCAGATCAAAAGTGATTGTGACTGCAATGCAACAGGTCTCCCTTCCTTCTCTCCAAGTGAGCATTGTACCGGTATTAGAGGAGAAATTATTTTGTTCATGTCATTGTATACTATTTAAGTTTGGAAAAATCTAAAGCTGGTCATGAGTCTACCTACTTTTTCTGTATAATACCTTTCCTTTGAAAATACTGTCATATGAAAATACATGTAAACATAACCACGATTTTGATTGTCGTGATCTCTAATGCATTTCTCTGTTCTGTTTGTGGACAATGAAGCAGCTCAAACAGCTGTCTGGTGCGGGCGGTACGTAGCCCTGCTCTGCAGGTGACGTACTAGTATGTGTCATTTGTGTTACTAGTATGTCATTTGTGTTGCAGCAAAGCTGCAGAAGGCAAACCAAAATGAGGGCCTGCTCATGGAGGGGCTCCACTAACACAGAATGATGGGACAGATCTAGCCCCCCCCCAAATCTCCAGCCTTGGTCACGGCGTACAGAGGCCAGGCGAGATCTAGAAACGTTTAAGCTACACAGCGTGGATCCCGGCTGTGCGATAACCTCAGCCCTGGAGATCTGCCTACAGCGCACCTCGCTGCAGAGACGCGCCTGCGGGCAGCAGGACGCCAGGGTGGCAGTGCTTGAGCTGTCCCGTACTGCTTCCCCCTCGCAGTCCTCCACAGCACGTTATCGCCGTCTCACCGCGGCCAGGCGCCTGTCGGTCTCCTGCCTCCGCCTCATCAGCGACCAGTGAGCCACGGGCCTTTCGCGAGCTGCAAGGCGCAGGACGGC
Source organism: Scopus umbretta (assembly GCA_013400535.1). NCBI lineage: Eukaryota > Metazoa > Chordata > Aves > Pelecaniformes > Scopidae > Scopus > Scopus umbretta. The sequence goes on along the minus strand of VZTL01018396.1, from coordinate 21,617 downwards.
AAACCCGCTTCGGGTTCCTCCGGCTGCCGGTCTTCAGCAGAGATGCCTCAGAAGGGTCCTCAGTCATGTCCTGTCACCCTGGTGTCCCTTCAGCTCCGCCTTCCCTTTCTTCCTGACACTTGGGGCAAAGCTATTTTGAGAGAGTGGGGATTCATTTCAATCGAGCAGAGTTTGTGCCAGTTCTGGTCTTTCCCAACAGTGAGCAGAAGCATAAGGAAAAGCCATCAGAAGCAGCGTGCTACAAAGTGCTAAGTGGATGCACAAGGCACCAGGCTGCTAACAAAGGAAGGGCTTGGTCGCAAACTCCATGTGTGTTTAGGCACAGGGAAGTTATCCGTGTGGTACCTCTCAAGCCTAGATCAGAAAGTTACAGCACTTCGATGGCTCGAGCAGATCTTGGTGAGATACCTCAATATTGTGCTTCTAGAAAACGCGGGTTTTGAGAAGTACTGCTCTACTTGTTCCTGTTTGCTACAGCGTACGAGATGTGCCCAGGATTAAGGTAGAGAATACATACCAACACAAACGAACAAAAAAACCCTGAAGGACAATCTTGCAAGACAAGCACAGCAGCATTGGTGGGAAACACGGGGATTTTTTGGAAGCGGCACTCTGATGTAACTGCGCCAGAGGGGGCAATGCATGAGCCTTTTGGGGAAGATCAGGCTGGAGGAGGAGGATGTTCAATGCAGCTGGGTTGAGAAGTGTCTCCTGAAATAGAGGCGAGCACAAAGACAAGTGGGGAAGAAAGGCGATGCTCGGGTACTGAAGAAGTCTTCCCTCAGCTTCCTCGTGTTTCCAGCCTGCCTCAAAAGACGGGAGGAGAGTAAGGCAAAGCACGGGAAGCATCCTGACAGACAACCAGATGTAACCAACGTTCCTCGTTACCACCCCCGTGACTGAGGCCCGTCACCGCTTCTGGCCCCTCCGAGGGTCTCCCGGGCCTTGGGGAAGGGCTCCTCACTTGTCCGTAGCACGCCGGAGAGGTGCTGGAGATGGAGTCCCCGTCCCAGAAACTGGAGAAGACGTAAACGGAAAGAGGCACGAACAGAACGAGCCTTTGGTAAAGACTGACTCAGTGCTTGTCCGCCGGCAGGGAGCTTCAGAGCTGCAAAAGCGAGGGGAACAAGCAATCTGCGTGCGGCTTTCCACAGACCAGCAATACTTAATTATTAAGATAAGTCATAGATTAACCATGATGTTCGCTGCTTGTTTTTTTTTTTTTTAATGGAGTGCACTTCCGTGCCATTTTAAAAAAACTTAAATTTAAAAAAAGAGACTTTTTTTCTGTGTCGCGAGCCATTGTGAGCAATGAGATGCGGGATTACTGTATCGAAAAGGGTCCGCAAAATAAAGACCGGTTCTCCTCCTTCCGCGCCGTGACCCTGCGGTAACCCGCGCGGGCCGGCAGGACGGGCGGGCGCTACCAGCGCGGGCCACGCGGCCTTCAGCAGGGCCGGCCGCGCTTTGTTCCCCGCACCGGGCCCCGCGCTCTCCTCCTCGCCCGGAACACTCGCGGCCGCGCCGCTTTCCCTCCCCACCGCCAGGCAACAGCTTTCCGCTTCACGCAGCGGCTGGCGGGAAGCAGCCATTTCTGCGGTGCCGCCGTCTTTTCGCACCAACGGATCGTTCCCCGCGTTACCGGAGGCTGGTGGGAAGCGAGGCGCCGGGGGTCGCCGCCCCCGGCAAGCTGCTCTGCGGGGACCGGCTCTGCCCGCCGCCAGCCGAGCCCTGCGGGCAGGGGGCCAGCGTC
>VZTL01018396.1:8165-19391 GCA_013400535.1 Scopus umbretta | reverse complement strand
CGGGCGCTGGGCTCCGCAGGGCCGCGCCGCCGCGTCCGTCCCGCGGGAGGAGCGCGTCTGCCCGGGCCGCGGCCGGCCTGCTGTCAGCCGCCGCTCGGCGCCGGACGCTGCTTCTGGTTTTGGTTTCTCGGCCCGGACCCCACGCGGGCGTTGGCGTCTTTGTAAGCGGCCGGCCAGGATGCGCTGGCGCTTCTTTGAGCCCAGGCTTTTGTCCGGGCGCCTCGGCAACTCGCGCAGATCGTCAGGGAAAGGCTTCTTAGCCTGCTCCCTCGGCTCGAGTTCTGCCTTCCCCTGCTTCATCTGCTCGTGGAAGGTCTCGGGAGACCCGGGGTTCGGATTCCTTCGGGCGTCTCGGGGGAATGGGAAGGAGAGAGCTTTCCTGTCGCTCACCGCGGCGTGGTTCTGAAAGCTGGCTGCAAGCGGCAGCTTTGTGAGCTTTGTCTCCTGGCGTAACCCCTCGGCTTCGGGACACCCGCAGGTCTGCCCGCTCCCCTAACTGAAGACTGTAGGAAAACCTTTCTCGTTGGAATTTTGGTAGAGGAAAGACAGTGCCCCTTGTCGGTATTTATAATTATCGTCCATTGTCGTCTTCCAGTAGTTCCCATACGAGCAAACAACCACAGAGAACAAACCTGGCACTTTCAAAACAAGGTCGCCAAGCGTAATAACCACAGCTTTTGGATTCAGTGGCTCTTTTCCACTTACAGTGAGCGTTCCCAGCTTTTCTCTGCATCTTGTGGAGAGAGAAACAAAGGTCTCGAGGCACGTGTCCAAAATGGCCAGGTCTGCGAGCCTCTGGACTAACTGCGCTACCGACAGCAAGGTTGTTCGCTAGAAATTCAGATGCTCTTCAAATATTCGCTGAGCCGCGTGGCTTCCTTTGAAAGTTAACTGGCTTTACCAGGAAATTTTTCACAGCGATACTGTGTCCTGACTCTCCTGCGGGGAAAAAATATAAAACGGGGGAGGCTGCACCCGGACCTGGTCTTCTGTTGAGAAATGACATTTCTTAGTAGTTTAAGCCCACAGAAAGGTATTCTGTTAGGCTTCGGGTTTTGGCTGGAAAAACTGCCAGCAGCGCTCTCCAGCCATTCTCTCCGGAAAGCCTGTTCTTCTGTAGGACTTGGAGGGAGGAGTTGTTTACAACAGGTTTCCAACCAATGCAATAATTTTACACTCTTCTAGTAGAAGAAAAAAAAAAAAAAAAAAATGCTTCCTTAAAAAAAAACCCAACTGTGTGTGTGTAAACCTGAGAAATCCAGGCCTCTCCGTGCATCTCTCTGTGTTAGTGTTTCCATTTTTCAGTGGCTTAAATACTGGAAGATACGGGGACGTAGAGGTAAATCCTGCTGAACAATCGTAATGCCACTCTCAGTTCTGGCTAAGTACGATACTGTCAAAGATCGCGTGCCTTTGCAGTAGATGTTCAGTGTTTCAAACTGGTAACTAAACCGTTAAACAGATTTACAGTGTACTTTTATTTTCTAGTACCGTATTGATTGCTTTGGGATGGAAGCTGGAGTTACAACTGAGTTTCACGGGCGTACTAGATTTAATAGGTTTGCAGTGGCAAAGGCTTCGCTGCTGAAGATATGGAAGAGTTAATGTGGCTGTAACGGTTTGATTGCATTGGGAATAGCGAAATTTTATAGGTCGCTAGCGTACCTCTGAAGGGCAGAAGGCGCGATGGTGCTGCCTGTTTCAAAATCCTGTGGTCTCCAGTGAGAAACGCAAACGCTGTGGCGTAGCGAGAACGCGAGCGAGCAGAACGCCTGTTAGCACGTAGACCGTTGAACAGCGAGACTTAACCCTGCGTATTGCAAAAAACAAGCATAAGCTTGTTCCTTAGCGCTGGGCTAGAGCAGAAGTAACGGGAGAGAATGCCTAGGGTCGGGAAAAGTTAAGGGGCAGGAGCGGAAGGAGAAATAAACCCGAGTGATGCAGCCCTGAGGCAGGGAGGATGCATTGTCAAACTCCAGGTGAGAGATTTTCCAGCTGTTAGCCAGATGACCAACTCGCCTTTGCTTTGCTGAAGCCACTGATGTTTTGTGTTTTGTCTTGACACCGTTAGGAACCCTGCTGTCCCCTCCAGAGCGGATCACGGATGCTCTTCCGCAGGAGCTGCCCGTTGCTGATAACTGAGCATTTCGGCCACCTAGTTCAGCGTGTTCCTTAGTTTGTACGCGTCGATAGCTGAAGGTTTGGCTGAAGAAGGTGTACGAAACTCGGATTGTCTAGCATCCAGAGTTTTCTTGTAGCCTTTGGAAGGCGAGCTAAAACGTAGTTTCTTGTCAGGATGCATCTGATTTTAAATAGGATCTCATTTTACTTGTTTGCTGACCGCATTGATGAATCTCTGTGAAAAGTTACGTACTGCAAAGCTCTGTCAGAGTATTCATCTGTTAGAAGCTATGGTGTATTTCTTCCAAATGGAAATAACCCTTAACATGTGAAACCAGTCATTCAGCTAATGGGAACTGATTGATCAAATATTAAGACTTGTGTAGACTACAGCTTCCAAGAAAACTGCTGGTTCTGAGTTAACTTGTGATTTAGGAAGAAGACTGGCAGCCTTCTTGTGTTGGTATCTCAGCTGCCGAAAGCAGGAATTTCTATGTGGCTAACTTAGCTGCAGCTGAAACTCGTTCTGGAATTATCTTTTTTTTTTAAAGCAACCCTGATGATCTCATCAGTCAAATTCTGTTGAAATAAAGATTAATGGCTCAGTTGAGACGTGTCCATTGCAGCTTGGCGTGAGTTGTGGGGTTTCAACAGACTTTATGAAACTCTAACAAACCAATGTTCCGCTAAACCTGCTGTCAAAATACGTCCAGATATCACTGCAAAAGGTCATATGCATTACAACAAGCTGTAGTTTTCTCCTTGTCAGAAACACTTGAGTTTGGGTGTTTCAGGCTTGAGGGCTATGGGAGTGCAGCAGAACGGTATGAAGGGTGGCGAGCAGCTCTGTATCAGAATGAGCAAATGAAGCCTGCAGACTTACTTGGTTTGTTTTCTTGACATTTGGGAAAGCATAAGCTCTAAACAAGACTCTTTCCGTAGATGGAGCGCTTCACAGGGATGTTTTTATGGATTCCTTGGTGCCTGCTAAGGTATGCGCTCAGTCTCTAGGCGTTTCCAAGGTCTCTATTGTCTCTCTACAATTACTTACCGTAATGAAAGTTGGAGTTAATGAACCAATGCTGACTAGCTATTTTTCGTAATCAAATTTGGCATCGTCTCGTGTGTTCGACGGGAATGGAGACAGCAGCAGTTAATTGTTCTTCTTCCCATAGCCCTCAGCCTTCCCATCCTCAGTTTCTTCCGGGAGCTTGCTAGGGCAGCCCGTCTTTCCCAGTCCTCTCTCCTCTGGAGCAGCTGGGTGTCTGCAGACCACCTCCTACCCTCCACCCGTGGTGAGGGAGGGCTCCCCTTCCCCTCGGAAGGGAGAACTGGAGGAAGAAAAAGCCCCTCGGTTCCTTGCACCAAGGAGTTCAGCTGATTCCTCCCTCCAGTCCGCACCCTTCAGCCAAATGTTGACTCTTACCCTGGATGGTTTGAATGGGGGCTGACTTCGGTCAGCTTTGAGGCCTTCTTAAAACCAGCTTTTACTGGATGAGTGAGGACTGTCCTTTCATGTGAACTCTTAGCACGGCTTTGGAGATAACCAGCCAGTTTGTTACATGACTCAATTTTAGGCCGTCTAAAGTAGTCTGTGGAACATCCTTTTACAGAAAGGGTGAAAAAAGAGAACTAATGTGGTATCCGCTATAGAACGCGGACAGCTTTTTTAGTTTTGGCTTATACTTAATAAACGATACTGAAATTTTGTGTTTCAGATTTTGGTTTTGCTTGCCAGCTTGGTGTGTCCGGTCATGGTATTTAGGCAGGGTTGCGTATAGCTGGAAATAGCGAAGTTTACTGCTTGTGATTTAGCCACTCAGGTCTTCTACTTGGTACTATACTGCTTCTTGATTTACAATGCTTATTTAGAAACACAAGAAGGTACCAGAGGTTGAAAAGTGTTAGATGACTATTAAAAGTGCCCCAAAGCATCTATGATCTGATGTAACGTGAATACTCTTTCCTTCCCTTCGAGTTGCTGGGCTGGCAGAAGAGCAGAGGCCAGAGCGCAGTGGCAGGGCTTTCAAAGCGATTTTACTTCGTTGTCTAGACAGCAGTTAGCAAATTTCTGCTTTGTCTTGCGGAGTCGTCTTCCCTCTTCTGCTTCCCCAGTTGTTTTTGGGTAGGCCCTTCCCCACTGATGAGCAGGCTGGCATGGAAGCAGAAAATTTGCTTGAAAGACAGCACTGGGATGTTAATATAAATCATCTTGATTTGAGGGGCGGTGTTTTGTTTTCGCTGAAGCCATTAGCTTTACTGCTGCGTTCTCATTGCCCTGCGAGGTTTGACTGCGACTTGATGAGACCGTGCACAGGAGCAGGTTCTGGGAACGGATTCACCTCGCTGTGTTGGCCACCTGCAATAAAAACGTCCATCTGAGGTGGTCGTGCGGGCTCATAACGTGTTTCTGGAACGAACTTGACCTGTGCCGGTTTAGGCGCCTGCTTAGATGAGCAGAAGCGCATCCTAGTTGTGCCGGTTTCTCTTTTCTGAAGATGAACTTAATCTAGAAGAGTTTATCTTAAGACTTAAGCCAATACATTATTCTAGATAAAGCTTGCCCTGTTCAGAAGAACAAAATGTTATTTCCAGCCAAAGGGAGCATTCAGTTTTTTGCCTATAATGAAAGGTTGATTTTTCCAGATTCTCAGTTTTTGCTGTTAATATTTGAATATAGTAACACGTGCTTTTTACATTACTAAGGAGAGAGTTGGATTTGGTGCAAAACTGCCTATTAAAAAATCAAGGTATTCACTGTATTCAGTATTTTTGTTATTTTGCATCACCGTCTGATGAAACGCGATGGTTTTCTTTCAGGATTACGTTTTTGGGAGTTGCTGCTTAACCATGTTTGCCAGTCTGGAATTACCTGAAGACCTGTTGCGTGCCACAAAATACTGAAGTTGTGGAATTTGTTTTGGCAGGTAAAATAAGCATATGATGCATTTGAATATCTCTTGTTCTTACATATTCTCCTCCTAACTGTCCAACTAATAGTTCCTTGCCTCTAATGTGTGTGAGTTGGAAGGGCTGGGCTGTCTCCAGAGCTGAACTTCAGCCTGCCGTAGAGGGTTACGGGCATTTGCCGTCAGGTTGGTAGCTGTTCTCGGACTTTCCTCCCAAAGAGGGCAGTTGAGACGCTTTTGTGGTGTTATCCCTATTTAATGCCAAAGTTTGGAGTTCCAAATTACTGGAACGACCCCTAGCTAAGTTGTTTCAGTGGAAATTTTACTGCATGTTTAAGTTCATTTTTAGGTATTTTTTGTATTATAACAGTGATTCTTAGCCTTATTGAATAATCTCCTTAATGTAACAGTGTGACGCTTGTCTAGAATTTGTTTAAAAATCTCTGTGTATTTTTGCCGAAACCAATTATGTCATTTTAATCTTCGTATCATAGCATGGTTCTGTGTATATAGGTTTATTCATTGGTCAGATTTAATGAGCTCCAAGATCCCTATGCTAGGCAGCAAAACGGTTGAAACGGTTGTAGGAGGATAATAGGCTGTTAACAAATTTGCAATAAAACCAGCATTACGATCAGGGTGTTTCCGGGTTTTGCGGGTGGTACACTTTAAAAGCATGCCTGCGTGGGTCCATGTGCGTATGTGTTATGTGTTAAAAGAAAGCCATCTTCTCTACGGTATTCTGGCAATGCTGAACCTCCTCCATCCCCATCCTGAAAAACTTACTAAATACCTTTACATATTTTCTGACTGGCACCTAAAACAAAGGAAACAAGAAAACTTTCAAGTCTATTATTCAAGGCATGCTTTTTTCCCAATTTCCTTTTTACCCCCCTAATTAAGTTGCTCGAAAACGATTGTTCAATGAAGGCAGAAGCAAGGAGGGTTCTGCATCCTTCGGAAATTATATTGCTTCTGCTATCAGAGGCTTTTTCTCCTCACTGTCACTTCTGGATTCCTCAAGGGACTCGACTGTAGTCTCATTTCTGGACTGATTTTTTTTTTTCTTCCTCTTCACTGTTGCAGCTTTAAATAATGGTCAGTGTGAGGATGAGGGCCCTGCTCAGTGCTGCCTTCTGCCAGCTGCTAGTGAAGGATGTCGGTCCATCCTTCCTTTTCCAGTCTTTTGGAAGAGCACTTTTTCAGGTGTAGAGCAGGATTTTAGTACTTTTTATTTAATTGGGCTCCCTGCATATTTGTTTTGAGAGGGTGCATGTTCTGGTGTGACATCGGTTGTGAAAGTGTTTATTCTGAGTTGCCCGAAATGTAGAAACAGCTTGTAAATCAATAGACTGTGTTGCAGAAAACCTCCCACAAGTTATTAGACAAAGCCTTGTTTTGGTTTACTCGCTTTGTGTGGTGCGATGGTTAGAAGAAAGCAACACCAGAGGCTTCAAGTTCTGTTTAAGAAACAAATTGACATAACCTTAAGTTTGGATCAGTTGAGTGGATCTTGAGATGAGGATGCGAAGATGCCAGGTTTGTTTTTTTTTTTTTTTTTTTTTTTTTTTNGAAGATGGCCGTTTTTTTTTTTTTTTTTTTTTTTTTTTCTTTGTTTGGTGGGGTTTTTTTGGGGGTTTTTTGGTTTTTTTTTGTTTTTTTTGTCTTTTTTTTTTTTTTAACCTCAGAGACCAGCGCTTCCATCTGGCGGTGCTGGCGCTCCAGAGCCTGCTGGCTCTCCAGTGTTCAGCTGCTCCCCAGTTAGCGACAACTGGCTGTTTCAGATTTTGCTCTAATCCCATGTCTCCCAGGGTCTGGACGGGATTTTCCAAGTATTGCCCAGTCACGTGGCGCTGGGTTTGTCCTGCGGGCTTCCTTGTACTGTCAGGGCTGCTGGTGGGGGACAACACATGGCATGACAAACCGCCCTCTGGGTTCCCCGTGGTGTGCGGTGGGACCCAGCCGTGTGTCAGATCTAGATCTAGACCATGGCATTGCTGTATCCTGCATGAATTCTTTCTCTGGAGAGTCTCAGTCTTGCATGGTTGAGTCGGTCAATTGTTTTATCCATATGGTAAATGTACCCAGGAGCTCCAGCCTCCAGCAGCCCGGCGTGTGCCCTGTATCCTTCAGTTTGGACACTCCGGTCTTCCTGGGCTGTCCCCTGCCAGCCCCTAACCCCATACAATACTGCAGGTGCATTTTGGTGGTTAGTCTTTACCTGGCTATTTATCCCTGCCTCTCTTACTTCAGTTACCTATTTTGAATAATTACATTATACTGAATAAGACCAGCTTCATAGTAAACAGGCGTTATGCTGCGGTAGCCTGTCCCAAGCCAGGTTCATGGGTAGGAGGTTGCCATGTGGTAGCAGTGGACGTGCTCAGAGTTTCCAGAAACAATTGGGTAATGGGAAATAGTAAATTGGAAACTCCAAAACAAGAGGGTGCAGGGGCAGGAAGGAGGCCATGCATGTTCTTTGGTCGGAGGATGGTATTCAGGGAACTTTTTGTGCTGTCACGCAAGCCTGAATGCTCAAGTTTGTGAAATGTGCTGTGGTTATGCAGATCAATTCAGGTACGGTTCTTGCTCATCAGGGATGAGTAGGCCTGATGGGAGTTCACCTAGTTCACAAGAATTGCTGAATGACCAGAGTTTTACCTGTGTGTGCTTATGCTAAAGGCTTTTTGTGTTTATGTGGAAGAGTGTTGAGCAAAGGTACAGGCTAATTGTGGTCACGTGCTGGCTCGTGATTTATGGAAGTCAACCCTATAACCAGGAGATTACAGAATTTGTTAGGGCGAGGGATGCAGCTGGGATTCATTTGGTTTGAGATGGACGACGTGCTGTGCTCTGCCTGAAGAGGAAGATTTCACAAATCATTACTTCCTCCTGTCATACTTGGGATAAATTATACCTGAATATAGGAATGGACAAAACTGCATGTGTTTGAGAGGGAGAGAGGGAAGATGGATGTAGCAGAGATCTTTGAGGAGTGTAATGTGAAAAAATATAATAATATATATATATACACACGAAGGGAGCTGTAGCTACATGTTCTTATCCAGAAAGTAAAATTTAAAACTCAATCTTGTTTTGGTTTTGGGTTTTGTTTTTTTTTTCCTTAACTCAAGCTTTCCCTGCAGTCCTATGATTTTCTGAGTCAAACGAAACAAGGACTGTGGTCCTAGCAAACTGTATTTTAGTAGTGTTCATGAAGGGCCATAATTTCAACAAATCTGTCAGATTTTGGCATGTCGAGGCAAGGTTGGTGGAGTCTGTAAAACCAGGGTTTAAGCAGTCTGGGAGCCTTCTGCTCTTTCACAGAGAAGATGGATGCTTCAGACACTTCCATTCAAAAAAGAAATGTTTGTGTCCGTACAGAGAAATTTTTACTTTTTTGGTGTCGGGGATTGTCAGAAGTAACGTACTTGCTGCAGGTGGAACACCCATCCCCTCCAAGTAATTGTGCTTTTTCAACACGTAAGAGACTGTATATTGAGCTGAGATTTCTCTCCCTGAAAAACTTGCTCAAGATTTTCAGATAAATAATTTCTATGTAATTTTCTTCAAAATATAGTGCTTACATTTCACAGGATGCTTGCCTCATCCAGTGCACAGAATGATTGTGTTTGGATGTTAGAAAGATTGTTTGTGTAGGACTCCCAGCTTGTTTTTCCTTGAAGTCAGTGTATGTGTAATGAATGATGTAGGAATGCAGAAGGAGAAGGAATTCTGTCCTGGTTGGTGTAAAGCCAGCTCTGGTAAAGAAGTTCCCTGTCCGAGAAATTATGTGTGAAAATCAGTTAAAACAGCTTTTCACAGATGTTTCTTAATTGTCATTCTCATTTTCTGGGCACCTGGTGTGAAACTGAGTAACTTAATGGAGGTGCCAAACACTCAGACCTGTAATTTGGATACAGAGCTGAGCAGCAAGGAGTCTGGGGAAAAAAAGAATGTGTAATTGTCTCCATGTTCACCTGGTAATGAATTTTTTAAACTTTTGTCTCTATTCCCCATCTTCAAAATTTCCATGGTAATAATAAGTAACTTATGAAAGCACTGTTGAAATAGATCAGTGACAGTGAAACGTTTTTACTTACTTTCTGTTGCAGGACTGCAGAAGAACTTGTGAGACAAAATTAGCTTTGTTTTTAATCTGAGATTTGAGTCATGTTTGAGACTGTCGGCCTGGTGCTGCGGTATGAAGAGAGTAACTATATACATAAAATAGGTGATTATTCAGTAATGCTATTTAGCCTGCCTAGTGTGGTATAGGGTTGCAAGGGAGAAAAAAAAAAACCCCATATTTTGTAAAATCACAGTAAGCATGTACACAGAGACCTGACCAAAAGCAGAGGGTATTTTGTGACTTCTGAGTCCTTGTTTTTTTATTTGTAATACAGTACAACTTCAGCAACATTATGCGAGTGTGCAAACAACATAGAGCTGAATCTAAGCTTGTCTAACATAGTTATATATTTTTATTAAAAAAAGGCTGTTTTCTGGCCAGTGTCTACAGCTCACCTTTAATCTCAGAATTGTTTGGAACTTGTACCTCTGCCAGAACCCCAATCTGTGTCCTATTCAAGGGTACGTCATCCCAAACGAAACATTTTGGGTGGGTTGTGCTGAATACTGGCAGCTTTGGAGTTAGGAGGTCTTGACAGTCCTGGCTGTTGAATTGATTTGTTTTTGACAGTGGTGGTCAGGAACAGGTCCCTTTTTTTGGTTTTGACATCAGTGCTGGCTGTTGGTGTAGATGGCTTTAATCTTTTAACACTGCTTGCAAAGCGTTGAGTGTGAGAATAGAGGTCTCGCCTGGAGGAGTTGGTGCTGTAGCCCTTGTAACGGCTTGCGCTGGAGTGGGAAAATGTGTATCTTAACTAAACATTGGTAACGTTCACCGCAGATGTAGGGATAACTTCTATTGTAGGTTGTGCTTCTGTACACGTAACAGTTTAGATTACTATCATAACGTCAAGTAGAATTTATTGCAAAGTCTAGACGTTTTATAAAGTAAAAAACATCAGGTGTGTGACTTGATTTACTGAATTCATTCTTATCTGAGCTCAACAGGGGCATGGGGGGGAGCTGTGGGCTAGCACAGGGGGAGCAAATTTCAGGTTGTAATGCGCATAAGCATCTGAAAACACCTAGATCTTTACAAACTTTTAGAAAGAAGGCATAGTATGCTTGAGATTTCCATGGATGTGCGTAAAGTATTTCTCCAGATCAAACTGTGCTGTGGCTTTCCTACTGCTTTGGTGGACAAAGGAGTGCCTATTGCACTTAAAGTCCCTAAAAATAAACTTGGGGATTTTTTCCTATCTTTCTGTAATTAAGGTATTGCTGTGAGTCTTATAATTTTCTGGCAGTCAGGCACTGCAGAANACCTGACTGTCGTTTAGGTCAACTGGAATACTTCTCAAGTCACATGCAGCAGGATTCTGTCAGGAAACCACTTCTGTCTGTTCTAGTGGACGAACAGCTTGGATACCGCAATGGCCACCGTTTTCAAAATCGAACAGTTTGGCTCGCAGACCCTAGCATTGGGTCACCCGGTAGGTTTTTCTGTCAATGAACTTATGTGCTATTGAAAGCAATTGTTAATGTCTTTGCACACTCATTACACTTATTACAATTCTTTTTTTTCCCTTCCAAGCATCATTTTAACGTCTGACAGGCTCCCATTGTTGGAAACAATGGTTTTGGATGATCTACCTAACTTAAAAGATACATATGCCTCCTTGTACTCTTCAGCTATGGAAGACTTAGAGGTGGATTTTGATTCAGGACTGGAGGAAGATGAACTGAAAGAGGAGGCTGCTTCTGAGGATTCCACGATCTTTGTAGCTTTTAAAGGAAATATAGGTGACAGAGACTTTGAGCAGAAACTAGATATCATATTGGAGAATGTGCCTGGCCTTTTACACATGGGTAATGTACCTTCTTGTCATTTTTCAACTGTTCCTAAAAATATTTATTTACAAAGTCAGGGTGCTTGTGCAAAGAAACAGATTATATTGTTTTCGAGTTACTTGGCGTAGTTATTGTTGAATTTGGGAGCTGTTCTTCTCAGAGACACAGAGTCTGAGTTTCTGCAGTTGTTTTATTGTTTAAAACTGATTTCATTAGTGAGTTCATTTATTCCCATTCAGTTCCTATGTTTTCCTTGGTTGTTTCCCCCCCCCCC
>VZTL01018393.1:0-66709 GCA_013400535.1 Scopus umbretta | reverse complement strand
ACGGAAGCCACCCCAGATGAGATGGCATGGCTACTAAATCCGTTAAAAATGCTGTCCAACTTAAACCTACAGACAGCAGGTAAAACCACTGAGAGACCAAAGACTGTGACAGGTGCAGATTTAGAAGGCAAGATGTGGGGAGGCTGCACTCTCCAAGTTGGTGCGGCCTGGTGTAATATCCAAACTTCCAGTTGTGTGATAGCACAGAAACTCCATGGCAGCAAAGCCCTTTCCATCAACAATGCAGCTCTGCCCACCTCTGTAAAACTAGCAGCAGCCCTAAGGCTGAGAGGGGACCATTGCCTGCCACCTTGTGTGCCCTTCAATTACAGCCCTAAGCCAATGACAGGAAAGATGCTGGACTGGCAGCCTCAGAGCCTGAAATCCTCTGAACAAGGGTGTGACGCCAGGCTAGCACCTATTAACATGATGTTTGTCCTCCATTCAGCACTGGGGTCAAAGCTGAGCAAGTAGCAGATGAACCCAGTTTCCATACCCCCTTTATTCCCTAAAATAGTCAAATGAGCTTGTGAGTTGGACAGGTCAATAATGAAAGGAGGAAGATTTGGCCATGTTTGAATTAGAAGGAGCAGAATGAGAAATCATGGAGTTGCAGGAAGACCATGATTATAATAATATGGCCTGGCAGGAAGGTGCCCCGATCACCAGGCATTTTATTCCTACCTAGAAGGCACTTGCCTTAGATTACAGACTATGTGGTTTCAGGGTGCTCTGTGTGCCAGCAGGTTTATGCTCCCTGTTTTGTTTTCCATTAAATCATTTCTATCCTTGCTAACAGCAAAGCCCCACAGAAGCACATGCAATCACAGATAATGGATTCCAGTTTTATTCCTAGATTTAAAGTATGCTTCTTTTCACAATACTGGGCTGGATGGCTGCTGAAATGGAGCAGACAAAGAGACAATTAATTGCAAGTATGGGTATATAAAAAGCACCTGGATATAGATCAGCTGGGGGAAACACATGGAGTTTAAGAACACACGCGTGTGCCAACAGCCCTCTTTCCATGAAAAGTTGAAATTCTGAACTCCAGTCCCAGCTACCTGTCAAGGTTGGCGTGCCTTTAATTATAATGTCTGTGCGCTTCTTTAGGCACCATTTAATTCTCTCTGACAGCCACCCATTTAAAAATAAAGGCAAACACTCAGAACTTAGTGGCAGATTGGAGCCAGGCAAGGGATGTGCTAATTGCCAGATGTTGTTCATTTGACTCTGATCCATTACCAAAATTAAAGAAGAAAGAAATGGAAGTAGGAAAAAGAAAAAAACCTGCCCCACCTCTTCTCCACAAAGCTGTCTGTATGTTTGACTTGCTGCTGTTAGTGAACTTCACTGAATAGAGCATATTGGGGTGTTTCTGCATTAACAGCCTCACAGTCCAAGTCACTTTATGCAATGGACTGTGGAGCATCTCTCTTGGGGTCCAGTGTTCAGCGGCTTCCAGGGCTAGCAAGAAAATATTTCCCCACAGTGCAGCCATCTGTAGCCTCTCTCTGACATTTCCAGTAGCTAATCTGCTTTATCAGAGATGAAAAATTTCCATAGCTGGTGGCTCAGGAGAACAGGGGGAGAAGTCAGAAAGTCAGTTTGGATTTAAAGTAACTCTTCACTTGGATGGTTGCTAACACCTAGTCCCAGCATCTCTTGCGCTATTTAGTCTGGGAAAGAGGATTGCTAAGTGACAAGGGAAAGGAAACAAGGTCAAGGATGAAGACAGACAGCTTAGATTAGCTCCTAAGGCAAATCTGAGCTGGATTTGGACTTAGCCCAGTAGGTTCCCAATGCATTTTGCCTCTGTGAATCCTAAGGGGAGATTCTTTCATTCACTGTTGATTCTTGGGGAGAGACTCAGGTGCCAAAAATGGGCTTTTAAAGCCAGTTAAGACATAGGGATCTACCAGATATGTCTGCAGAGAGCTCATAGGACACAGGAGCTAAGGGAAGCCTAACACTTCTGGAGCAGTTTGTCTCCTTCCAGGTGGTCACAGTATGAGGTGTGGTCCCTGGAAGGCAGGAATTTCATAGCCAGCAAGCAGTAAGGTCATCATTCATTCCTGCCAGCTCCGGGAGAAGCCACTATGGTGGGTTGCCAGTCTCCCTCTGCTGCAGGGTGATGAGCTGGAGGGCATCTGTTTGTAACAGAAATTGCTGTGGAAGTCTGGGCTGCACAATACTGGGTACACATGGAGACTTTTTCATTTGGGACTTCAGCATTTCTTATGGCTGTCAGGCCACATCATTCTCTTTGCAGTGTCTTTTGCACAGCCGGGCCAGAGGGGACAGCTCAGGGAGCAAGGCTGGGTACAAACATCCAGCATCATCTTGTGGCTGCTTCTAGAGACAGAGGCATAGAAGGCTTCAATTTTGTTTTAAGACAAAAAGGCTCCTCTTTCAACTGTCAGGTGGATCAGTTCATTAAATAAAACGTAAAAAAAGTCTCTGACTCTTGTTCCTTACAAACTGTTTGGGGTTAGCCATCAGGCTGGGTATTTATTGTAAGCAGAGGTCAGCTGTGAAATGCTCCACATGCAGTGTTTCAATAGCCACTTTCAAAACAAAATCAAAGAAAGAAATGACTGAAAATTGCATTGCGCGTGGGATTTCAGCTTGTTACCCTCTGAAAGGTAGCTGACATCCCGTGCAGTCTAAATGGCACCCTCTTGGACTGATCTGTATCTTTCTTTTTTTCCCTGATGTATCAGATAATCCACTGAGCCTTCTTTCACGACCAGTTCATAAAGCTCCTGGCAGCAGGTCAGGTTTAACACAGGAGTGAACCAAAAAGGGGCTGGTTCTCCACATGAAAATGTCCCTGCAGGATAGGATGTGGCCTGGTACAGGAAAGGGTGTATGACTTCATTTTGAGCCATATTCCTTGCTTCCAAGTCAAGGTTTCCCTGATACATTCAGAGAATTACATTGTGCTTAAAATATGTAATTAGGCTCATGGCTCACATATAGTTAGTGAGCCTAAAAGAACCAGAGCATCCATAAATATTGGAGATTTTTCTGAATTCCTCATTCCTTTAAAAGTAAGAAGTAGGACAGATGAGCTGTGAAGGAGGGTAACAAGGCAAAATTAGTCTTCTGTCATTTGTGGCTGCTCTAATCCACATGAAAAAGGTTCTGAACAGTGGTGTTTGGGTCTTCCTCCCTCGATGGGGTAAATGCTGGGAATTCATTAAACAGGCAACCTGGCTGTGCCTAAATCCTTCATCTGTCACAGGGATTTGTTTTAGAAAGCTCTGCTCTTTCATGAGATATATTTGGATTTGGAACACAAAGAGTATCTTCGTTTAATAGCTCTCCATTCTTATCAGGTTGGCTTTCCTTGGGTCTGTCCTTTTAGTTCTCTGGGAGTTTATTCTCATAACAGGCGCATCTATCCCTTTGTCAGATATTCTTTTAAAATGACCCCTGTGCAATAAATTGACTCAGTTCGGGAAAATTCCTTCCTTTAACTGGTCCATATGGACAAACAAAATCCATTATTAACTGTATAGCAATAATGTTTTACAAGGATATCTCTGGCTTTCTGCCTGCTACAGATTCAGTTTAATTTTGACAATATTTTTAACCAGGCTATAGGGTGCCTTGTCCATACTTTGCTAAGAGGTCAGCTACCTTGTGCATGTCCCCATTCGCAGTCTTCCCATGGTTTTGATCTCCAAACACCATACATGGACCACCTGGAGGAGGAGGCCTCCATGGTGGGCACTCCCCTGATGACAAGAAATCATGCTCCCAGGCTGCAGCTTGTGGAAAGCATCTCTTCTTCAGGGTTTTCTTGAATATGTGGGCTATCTACATGGGTCAGCTCACTGCTGTGGCACTAGTCTGCTTTGGAACCCACCAAATCAAGCAGATTCAATTGGAGGACTACAACTATATGGACCCAAAGGGAAACTGCAGTACCTGAAATATTGACTGCTTGCAGAGGCAGCGCTCAAGTATGAGACAGGTGATAGACCACTGCTTGTCTAGTGCAGAAGCGACCCCGACAGGCTTGTTTCTTTAGCACCTGTGCATCGGTAAAAAATCTCACCACCATCCTTCTCCACACATATCATACTACTTGCTGTACTTTGCATCACAAGTTGAGAGTTATCCTAAGGGCTTTGAGATGTGTGCAATTTTGCAAGCAGGCTGCAGTACTCAGTTGAAATGCTCCCTACATGAGCTCTAGATGAAATGCAGGGTGAGCAGCGAGGAGAGAGGGAACTATATTATCTTTCCTCCCTAATAAGGAGCAATACAGAAAGATAATACAGTATACAGTTCACTTAACTAATTTTCTAACCAGCAGTCATTGCAATGTTCTCTCTAGGATTAGAAGGGACAAGGGAAGAGGCAGAATAATAAATCCAGACTGGCTTTTTGCAAGCTACAACCATATCATTATAGAAAGGAGTTTAAGGACATCCACTCTGGGGAGAAAAAATTAAAAACAGAGGCCATTTCAGCTCACCCTTGGCAGCACAATTAATTAAAATTACATTCAAGAAAAAATAAGTTTCAGATGCCATGTGAATAAAATATCCCATCTAAATAGTGTTCTCTGCAGATCTGGGGCTATCTACGCTGGTGAGTTGATTTGAATGGGAAGATGCATCACCTTGGGAAGTAATATATCCATTTCCCACTTGCCACTACTGTCTGGCATGTCAGGCCACATTTGCAGTCAACACTCTTCTCTTATCCTATCCCGAGATACATGGGCTCTGAGGAAATGTACCGTGCAGTGGGAGGTGAAAAGCAGGGTGAAGGCTGGCATGGCTGCACTCAGCATGACTCTTGGGACACCCTCCAGTTTTGGCCAATTCTGCTCCTCGCTAAGCTTAGTGAAAGGTGTATGCCAGGCCTGGTTTAGCTTGAAGCGAGTGAATGTCACAGCACTGTCACATCCCCGTGTGACGTTGCATCAGGAATGACGTGCACAAAATGGGTTGAGAGGATTTTTTAATGTGCTGAATTGGCCGTTAGATGACTCCAGCATGGAGAGGGCATCTACCTGCTGCACACCTGCTGTCAGCCTTCTCTGCTTTTCCCCACTGTTGTCACCCCTGTTCCAGCTCCTGTGTTACACCCCCAGAGCAGAGCCTGCCTCGATGTAAAGGCAGCAGCTTAATCCTCTCACATTGCTCCTGGGCAATCTCCCACCAAAGTGGCATGAGAGCCCCTATGTAAAGTCATTGCCATTCAAAAGAAAGCAAAAAAATCAGCTGAGTGTTTTTTGTTTGCTTTTTGTTTGTTTGTTTTGTTTGTTTGTTTGTTTTACGGGAATTCTAATTTCTTTCTGCACTTACAATTTAGACAAGACTCCCAAAGGATCAGAGGAGAGCCCAGATGATCCAGGCTGCACCTCATCCTTATTAGATTAGACAGCATCAACTTCCCCTAGGCCACAACCCCAAGGACAAGGAATTACATGAGTTTTTCATCTCTCCCCTCCTGTTATAATCAATGGTAAAAAAATGAAATGCTGATAGGGGAAAAGAGTTATGTCCCTGGAGGCACACCCCCACCCTAGAGCACTTGGTCCCTTTTGGTTGCTTATAGCAACTCAGGCTTTTATCTCTCCTGGTCCCAGTCCTGCAGATGTGTGGTGTTATCTCTTGGAAAAAAATCCCGAGGGAGTAAATCTCTATCTCAGAGGTTTGTGTCCCATAAATCAGTATTACTCTTCTGTCCATACTGGGCCTGCTTTCCCCCTGCTTCAGTTTCCAGGCAATCAGGGAGAGCTCTGCTGCCTCACACAATAGGCAGGATTACTATGTTTTTAGCTACAGAACAGAGATTTGCCACTTGCATATCTCCACCACCAGTTTACTATGTAACTGCATAATTATTTAGCGATGTCAAAAGTGCATCTAGATTAGAGGAGACGAAGCTGTGAGTGTCTTTGAAGAGATGCTTAGGAAGGGCTTGCTATGATACAGATACACCTGCAGGCGTGGAGAAGAGGAGATGGGGAAGCTTTTCTTTCAGACAGGGTCTCCAGAGGCTCTTTAGCCAAGAAAATGCAGTGGAATTATTAAAAATTATAATTGTGTCATGAAAAATGAAATGGCAGGTGGCAGGCAGAGTTTAGGATGGAACAGGGGAGATGTGGATTGTTTTACTGCAGCTTATGGATATTACAAAAAGGCATTCAGAGATCAATCCAAGAGCAGTTAGCTGGCATCTTCTCACTGACTTCAGGGAAAGCTGGATCAGGCCTTAAAAAATCAGGAGGACGCTGAGTTCACCCCACTGGGGCTACTCCTGATTTACACTAATACGTGGGAGAACAGCCCAAGTTCTATTGCCTGAAAGTACCTAGACATGCCTATCTGTATGGTCCTTCAGGAAAAAGAAAACAAACCCCTTGCATTAATATTCCTCTGCCTGTATTTGAGGGGAGCAGAAATATCCCTGGATCTTCAGCTTTGCATGATACCTTATGATATATCCCTGTGAAAGGAGCTGCCATCTTTGCCCAAACCGGCTCCAAGGCATGGCTGACATCTCGTGCACCACCCTTCATCTCTCTGCTCCTCCAAAGTGCTCCCATCCCGACGGATGCACTGCTCCATCCCCAGTTACCTCCTCCTCCCCTGTGAGAGCCCAGGGCTTGGTTTTATTCCTGGCACAAGAAAGGCTGGGAGGCAGGGCTGTTGCAGTGAGACCCATAGAGGCTAAACTGCTTTTAAAATCCATTTAATAAAGCTAAGCAGAAAATCTAAAATGAGTTAAAGGAAACTAATGTGAATCTCGATTTTTAAAATTCATAACATTTATCAGTGTCTACGCAAGGCAGCGTAACAGAAGTAAACATCAACTCCCATTGACTCTGCTGGCTCCCTGCCTGCGCTGCTGACAGCAGAATCCGTCCCTCTCTCTGTCGCCGGTGCTACTGTCTTAGGGCATGTTAGATGGATGTCTGGGCTACCTCAGCCAGGATCTTTTCTCTTGTAAGAGGCAAAGATCCTCTACAGTCTAAAAGAGCAGGACAGAGGCACATCCCAGTGCTCTGGGAAAGAGCATTTGCTGGAGCTCTTTTACATGCTGTTCATCTCTGACATTCCTTGCAAGTCGCACAACTCCTGAAGCTGCCAGGAGGGGAGGGATAATCACCTCTGTGCTCCAGTCCTGACTCCAAAGCAAAACGTTTCTGAAATTGGCAGTGCAGAGGTGCCAATTGCATTTGAGAAGTGTTTTAAAACGCTGGTGCGGGTCAGAGAAATGACTCTGGAAATGGCATCTTGTTATTGCACATACTTGGTTTGTAGGCAAATTCCTCCCTGAGTCATATCTGCTGGGCTGACTGACAAAAATAAACCAGCCCTGAGTGGTCAGCGTGCCAGTGCCTGCAGGGCTTCCTTATCCTTCAGCCCTGGACACCCAGCTAGGGCTTCTGCACCCCCGTGAAGGCACAGACCTTTCACATCTGTGCTGCTCAACCGGGAGAGCCCCATGGCTGCTCCCAAGGGCTTTACAGCTGAGGCATGGGGCCCAGCACAGCGGTAGCCCAGTCTCCGGGGATGGGTGCCTGGTAACTTTATGTACCACCAAGCATGAACGCGATGGGTGCTGCAAGGCTACCACATGGGGGAAAGGTAGGATGGTGTTTGGGACTGGCTGTGTAGGGGGAGGTAACCTGTGAATTGCCAGGGTTGGACTGGAACAGTGAAATCTTAGAGGAGGGGTTTCTCTTCAGGTGCTGCAATGTGGGATAGCTCTCTGGACTGTAGTAAGCCACAATGCTTTCTACCAGCAGAGCACTAGGGTGGGTTGAGAGGTGACCTAGTGCAGGGATGGAGGGGCTGTACAGTAGATCCCCTTCCAGCCTGCTGGCTTATTCCCGGGGGTGTAAGGAATTATGATCCTCTCAGCCTTGGGGAATGACTCTTGTGACTTGCCTCTGATCATCCCCCTAAAAACACTTTTTGTTTACTGAGCCTTCTTCCACTGTAACATCCATCAGACCACTGTCTTTTTATTCCTTCCTTCTTTTACAAAGTCTTTGCTCCAATTCGCTCCTCCAGATGAGACCAAAAGCTGCTAGCATTTATCACTGTCACCAAAGTATCCCTTTCTTCTGTTTGCTGACACTTCACCTACCGATCCCAATTACTGGTTGTCTTTTCTTCCATTCATACAAATTCCCCATGCAACTTTGGATCATCAATTTTCAGCAAATGGGCTGTTGGTGAGTGCTGGGCTGTGCCTCGTACCCCCTGGCTGACTGGTTGCCTCCGACACACGGCATCCCCCTACTGCTCCCAGGCCAAATGAATGAAACTTTGTCAGCAGATCAGTGAACGAAGAAGAGCGAGCTCCTTTCCCTTCCCAGATTCCTCCTGAATTCACAGAAATTCAGCTCTTGGTGAACAGCATCAGGTGGGGTGCCACATGAGTCTCAAATCCAGCACACAGTTAAGCACTGGCACTTATGTGTAGGCCACACTTAATGAAGCCCAAATTGCCAAAGGAAATGGGAACAGCCCTGGGAAACCTGAGAAGGGATGCAGGATGCACATTTATGTGACCAGGCACATAGATCTCATCAGCAGGTCAAAGAGGGACTTCAGTGCAATCCTGCCTGTGCTTAAAGTCAAGCACTTATTTAACCACTTGGAGACCAGCATAGTCCTCCTTACCAGCCTGCTGTTTCATTGCTTTGCTGGTGTCTGGGAGCATGGCAGAGATGGTCCCAGCTAAACACGGCTCCGTCTGCACGTGTCTGCAGTGTGTTACTGCCTTCTGCCTCAGCACAGGCCGCACTGTGGCATTTCCATTTAAGTGCTGAAATCAAATTAATACCTTTTCCACAGCCCTTTGCACCTTCCAGTGCCTCCATGTGTCACTTCTCTGCACCCCTGGCTTATTGGATTGATCAAAGGTGAGGAAGGAGAAATTTGTATGGAATCTCCTTGTTAAAACCCTGAAAGCAGGCACATTAGGATGCTACTAATAATCCTTCAGTTTCTTAGCATATGATAACAGCCTTCTAAAATATTAATCAAATCATGTCATGTGATCCTAAAAATAGGCTTTCTGATTCCACTCTGCTCTCTCCTTAAGGTTTTTTGGCTGTTGTGGTTTAACCTTTTCTGGCATTTCACTGATTGTAGCAACTGCTTTTCCAGCGAACTGCAAAACCTGATGCCCTTTCCCAGTGTGTACACACATATACGTATACACCTACACACACCACTCAGCTTTCCCATCATTTTGGTACAAGTATCTCTTCACTGGTATGCAAATACATTAATCCACCCAAGGAGATCAGAGGAATTCATTCTAAAATGCAGTGCTGCATAATCCCAACCTCTTTTTAGCTCTTCCACCACCTCATCTGTCCTGGCCCTCTTCAGGACCATACAGAAGATATACACATGCCTGAAGATTTTGGGGAAGCCAGTTGGCACGTGTGCCCCTCACAGGTTTAGGAGCACCCTGACTTCATTGCTTCCTTTCTGTTGCTAATGGATGAAGTTCTATAAATATTTGATTGACCTGTCACTGCCATGCCGCTCTCATTTATCACTTGCTCAAGTCGGATATGAATTACTTTGGAATATTTTGTGCTGTCTTTACAGAGTGTTCAATTCTTCCCCTGCCAACCCCACCACCCCCTTCTCCATGCCACCTTTGACACAGCACAGCCCACAATGGAGCAGCTCCTGAAAATGCCGCCTCCTGGACCAGGCAAGAAAACAGAGCCAAGTGCTCAGGGCAGTGGGACAGAGAAGGCAAATCTACAGAGATGCAAAAATAACCCAGATGGAGCAGGGTGAGGTACGAAGGGTGAACCCACCCAGGCCTCAGTATGAGGGAGTACATACCGCAGTGTATGAGATCAACAGCCCCCTTCTGCAATTTCCATAGTGCTGAGTCCCAAAAGAGGATTACAGATTTACAAGAAATTCAGGTAATTTTCTCGTCATGTTACCCATAGGAAGTGAGTAATTCTCTTGCGCTCACCGCTCTAATCAGAGTCTGGGTATTTTACTAGCAAGGGCTCTGGAATAAATTAGGAGATATAGTCCATACAATCAAATTCTATTCTGTTCATTTTCACTGCTGTCTTCTCTAGATTTTTACATTTGGGATAAAATCAGCAAATTTTAGGGCTTGCCAAGATTGAAATGACTGTGTTTAGTGATGCAGCCCCTGAGCACGCAGAGACCAGTGCTGCTTTGCTCACGGTAACGAGTCCCCCTGGGGTGCTTGTAGCCCTGTCTGCCCCAGGCTGCCACAAAGGCCCTTCGCCCTGTGCCACTAAGTCTGCTAACCCAGCTCTGATCCTCCCTACAAACAACCACCGCATCCACTCCAGCACTTTCATGGCCAGTCCAGCCCCCCAGTCCTCCCTGTTGATGCCACACAACCTTTAACTACAGACCTACCCTGCAAAATCCCAGGGCTGAACCAGCTCTAGAAGCTAGCAGGGACTCATGGTGGAGGTGGCATATAAATCCCATGGGCTGAGTTGCCTCTGCACAAATAAATCCTTCTTTCAGCCCTTGAAAAACAAAAGCCTGACACATTGAACTACTTCTATCATTAAAATTACCCCTCTCATTAGCTCTCCACCTCTGCCTCCTCCCTTCCTCATGTCAGCAATACACCGATCCATCCTGCTTATACCATCTCTTACCTATACTCCAATTACTTTTTCATCTCCCCTACCGGCTGTTTTCAATACTATTATCTGCTGCATTTGCTGGATCTGGCTTTCAAGCGTTTGACTGATGCCTGATTCCTGTAACCAGAACATGTCTGTTGATTGGACTGTCAATGGATTTCTTGGCAGAAAGGGCATTGGGCCTTGCAAATGTGAAACTGTATTTCAATCTCATTTAGGAGGAAAAAGAAAGAAGAAAGAAAAATATCCTAAAGCCACATTTTTCCTTGCTCTCTTTGAACAAGTGCTTTAAGTAAACAAGCATTTTACCTTTTTTTAATAAGGTCATTTGTGACACCACTTTCTTATCAGAAAAAGGAACATTTTGTATTGTGTATTTTCAAGACTGGAATGCCCATCTTTATTTTGCAGCAAACAGCTTCTTACTAACTCCTCTCTGGGGAGGAAAAGAGAGGGGAGTGGGGAGGGAGATGTACATCCATCCCTGTCTTCTGGCTGCCCGCAGTGACACCTTGCTGTAACAAGAGCATGCAAAGCCATCTCCTGACCAGCCCTCCACAAGCCTGCTCACAGCCAGAGCCTCTCTGGAAGAATGCACCTTTGACTTTCCTAAATAACAATGCAATTACCTTCAAAAGCTGGCAGCCAAAGTACATGCTGAGAAATGGCTACCATTAAGAAGAAATTATCCGCTCTCAGGGAACGGCCAATTTGTTAACTCGTGAAGGAGGAGAAAGATCCCAGCTCCTGACCATGTGGGTGTGAAGACAGTAGTGGGAGAATGGCTGCTTCCAGCCAGCCCTGGCCCAAGGCTGGGGAAATCTCCTTGGGTTTGAAGGATGAGCCCTGGGTGAGCTGGATCCAGTGCATTTTGCTCCCTGTGCTGCACAGGTGCAAATAAGCAGGTACACACCATGCAATTCTCCTCCATGCATGGGGTGAGGGTCCTGCAGAGTCATGCCATACGTGGAAGCTGCTCATGAGGCATCAACAGAACAGTCCCGCTGCTGGAGACTTGAGCTCAAACACACCCAGCCTTGTCACCTGCCTGCGGCTAACAGAGAGTGCCAGAATTGCTGGTATCATCTGAACTTCCAAAAGCCTGAAGGTCAGGAGCTGTGTTCACAAAACAAAGTCAAAAGCAGGGGGAAGAGAATTTTTGATACAGGAAAGACTGAGGCATAAATAAATTACTTGAGGTTGGCTTTCATTGGTCTGTACCTTTAGGGCTAGACAGGTGAGTTCTCACACACTAAATATATTTTTCCCACTGGCTTATCAAGGGCTCTTCAATACATAAAGCCAAGATAACTGTGATCTATGCAGAAAGATCCTCATTCTGTTTAACATCGGAGGCAACCTTTGATATTGCATCAAGTTACAGAGAGCACTGTGTGACATTTTCATATCTAAATGCAACCCCAAGAAGCCCACCAGTGAGTTAGCTGGGAACACAGCTGAAATTACTGGTGTTGACAGGACTATGTCTGAAAATATTAGCGTTTTCCAACTTGGAGCTTTGCTTGAGACCTTTATGTAAGACAAAAACAACCCTCAATGACTTGGAAATGGATCTGGTGGGCTTACAGCGCTAAATAAATAACAGTAGAATCAGGGAACTTTGAAGATGACAAGATTTTCTAGGTCACATTGTCTTTTTTTCCCCCTTGGCCAATACAGAGTGTTTTGTAGTATGTAGCCTTGAGACCTCCTTCCAAACCAACCCTGAATGTTACAAGCAATGCAGTTTGACAACTGCTTAGTGAATACACACAGGCATTGGCTTTGTAGGTGCTAAAGCTGTTAGAGTATAGCTGTTAATCTAAGCAAGTATGTTTTGAATATTTATTACCTTTTTAAGAGAAACAAGCCTGGGATAAAAAGAGTCTGGCAGTGGATTGTGCAGAAACCCCCTCCCTGAAAAGGGATGGATAATCACTTTCCTCCCTCCTAACAGCCCTGACCCACTGCTCCCATCTTTCCACCCTTCCCATGCTCTCCTGGTTAGGGTGAGACAACCCAGATGTGGAGGAGGGGATGGACATGGACTTAGTGCCCTTTCAATGCCTCCAGGTAAAAAAAATGGAAAAACAGGAAAACTGGACTTTGCTGCCTAATAGCCAGAGCAGAGGCAGAACCAGGCGGGCCACGGGAGATGGGGGAAGAGAGTGCTGCCAGCAGAGGGCAGAGCATGGTGCTGGGATTTCTGGAGAGTGAGGTCCATTTCTTCTTCTTGTGGAGAGAATGAAGCGTCTTTCTTATTTCTCTCCTGACTCTTCCAGGAAAGACATTGCACAATCACAGGCAGCTGCAGTGAGGAAAATGAAAATATGTTGGGAAACACAGACTTAGTGTAGCATCTGTTGTCCCCTCTGGGTCAAGTGGTGGTCTCAAAGCATGGGTCATCATGGAGGGACCTCAGAGAGGGTGGAGCAAGCACATCTGCCAGGAGACAGTCAACTCTGACAGAGGTACACTGGCCAGGAGACCTGGGCTTTCAGCTCAAAAATCCCATTCTGGGGAAACAAAGTAGGCTCAGGAGAGGCTTCTTGGCTTCCCCAGTAAGACTTGAAGGCAAGGCATGGCTTCACCAGAAATTATTTGCAGAAATCCAGACTATTGCAGTCCTAGTACTGGACTCCTGCATTTTACAGACTCTTATGTCTGAGCCAGGACCTTGTTTCTCACCGCCACATTCAAAACACTCCAGCTTCAGGCAAACCCACTCTTAGACTCCCTCTCTGAGCCCCAAGGAAAAGGAGTGGGACAGGAGGCAGTTTTGGATGCTGTAGACTTGCTGCTATGCCCAGGGACTCTGAGTCCAGTGCTAGGAGCCAGGGAAGTATCAGCACCTACGCCAGTGGTGACCACAGGTACCATCTGCACTGCCGATGCCCTTCTTCACCCTGCGACATGCCTACTGCATGGTGCTGGAGTGAAGCACAATTAGGGGACGGCTGTCAGAAAGGAGGGGGAATAAATACCACAGCAGACTGAAAAGCAGCAGCAGCAGCAGGCCAGGAAGAGGTTATTCCCCTGATACATCTCCTCTTCCACCTCCTCGTCATGCCAGCAGCCTCTTTAGCTTCACACCAAGGTTGTGAGGATTCATTAGTTAATGTTTGTGAAGCGCTGTATAGATGGAGAGAGCTATGTAAGTGCTAAGTATTATTATTATTACAGAGAGTCGCTGTTAAGGCAATGGATATGCTCTTAAGTGTCATTTCATATTTAATTAACATACAATAATTGTCTTCCTAAACCTGCAGGTAAATCTTTATTCCTGACACTTCCTTTAAAGAGACATTGCAGCAGAGCTGCTGCTAATGGGCTTTATCCCTGCTGGTCTCGCCTGGGAAGGAGTGGGATTAGCTGGGAGCAAAGGAAGCAGAGACACCGGGTAAAGGAGGGTAGCAAGGGCTTTTCACCCTCTCCACCACTTCCCCATGCACACACACTGTGGCCCCATGGTGAACCTGGGTTTCAACCACCTATCTGCCCTGAAAGGTTTGCTTTGCCAGCCCTGTGCCAGCCTGGAGGGAGGTGGGTGCTGCCCCTCTGGTGGACGGGAGAGCTCCTGAGGGCCACCATGGGATCGGGAAAAGAGCACAATTCTGCAGCCTTTTCCTAGGTTTTCCCCTGGGGTCAGGCTATTGGCAGCATTGTCCGGCGGCATGTGTCTTCTAAATAACTAAACACAGCTGCAGTTGTGCACCTCACCATTATCAGTAGAATTAAAGAAATAGAAAAAGGGTATAGAGAAGCATGAAAGCACAGTACCGGGAATTTCCTTGCTATTTTTCAGGGAAATCTTTGCCAAGAAATGGTATTCTCAGAGCTAGGCTATGTATCTTTTACCAACAGAGGGAAGCAAGGAGAAATCATCTGTGGGGCCATCTGCTCCTCTAGCAAACGGGAAGGGGAAGCCACCTCTCCTTCCTCCCAGCGATGTTTGCATTTTCAAGAGAGACAGGGGAAGTAAAAAAAGCAGCAGTCCATCATTAACTCAGAAATGATCCACTCACAGGAGATACCAGAGAATGCTTCGGCCCTTCCTGTCTCTCTTTCTTACCCAAATGTCTCTTTTCTCTAAGACTTGTTGACAAATCACTATGACAAAGCACTCTATGGGCACCTCTCTGAAAAGCCCAAAGGACATAGTTCTTCAGGTTGCCCCCTGGCTGCTCAGTGGGAGCCACCGATGTTGCAATGCCAGCACCAACCCCTGCACCTTTGTCTTTGTGATCCCCTTCCCGGTGTCAGGCATGCATGGGCAGCAGCCTGCCCCCATTGCTCTCCCCTTACTCCCACACCCACACCTTGCCCTTCCCACACCCACAACAACCCAAATGCTACCATCTGAATGTTCCTCATCAGCACTAACATCAGTCCTAAGTGCTCTGAAGGTCACAGGCAATAAAGTTCCCACCACCGCTAAGGACCAAGCTTTACTCCAGCTCTGGCCTCGTTGTCTCCCTCCCCTTCTCTGCCCATGACCCCCGAGGTAGATGAAGTGACAGGGCTCCGGGAGCTCGCTCTTTGCTTCTCCCTTCAATCTCCTCCTTTCTTCCTCCGCTCTCATTTATTTCAATTTGCTATGCTTTCCTCTGTGACTTTAAGCATTAGCTGGGGAGAGGAAGAGGAGAGGAAGGAGGGGAGGGGAGGATAGGAAAGGGGAGAGGGATGCTTTCAAGCTGGAGAGCCAGGGAAACCCCTGTGTTGCATGGCTGGATGGTGGGTGAGGGTCTGTGGGCAAGCGGGGCTGCAAAACGGAGGGAATGGCTGCGCAGGAGCTGCAGGGGAGGGTGGATGTCAGCCGGCAGCTCATGGTGAGATTTAAAAATGTAAACTCAGATGTAAGGTCAGACTGGGGGTCATAGGAAAATCGGCCAATTTTTTAGGCTGATTTCAGGTGTAACCTCTTGCAGTTCAGAACATAATGGAGGTCAGTGAATTGGCAAAGTGCTGTCAGGACCTCAGGATGCTCTGGTGGCATCTTGGACTATCACAGCTGACTATTTAATTGCCAGTTCAGGGGAAAGAGGGCAATGCGTGCTCAGGCAGAGGTGGCACTGAAGCATTGGAAGATTTGGGGCATGGGCCCAACTGCTGTGTGAAAGAGATGTTTGTGAAATTCATCCTCAGTGCAGGCACCACATTCTTCTGATTCATGGCTAAAGGGGAAGCACCTCTGTAACAGCACTGCTCCTTTTCTCTGCACCTCACGGGTTTTGCTTTTCTTTGGATCCCCAAATGGCTTCACTTGCCCTTCGTGAACTTCAGCCATACTAACAGACATGGGATCTGAATTCATTACCTCCTGCTGCCCTTCCTTTGACTGTGTTGACACCCATTGCCATGCAGAAACTTTTGTACCAGTCATTGAGGTAGTCCAGACTACCATAAATCACGTGCTTTCCAGAGCACATCAACTCTCTGGTCCTTCACAAATGCAGTTTAAGCTACAAGCCCTGCCCTTTAAGACCCTGTAATTCACAGACATGGCTCATGATGTCCATGGCACTCCCTTCCTTAAGGAATCAGACAGATGCGTGGTGTTACTGCTATCCAAAAGCCTATTTCTATGATTCCTTGTCCTGTACATGTCTTCAGCAGATCCTTGGGGAGATGGTTTGCAGGGTCTGTCCTCTTTTATTCGCTAAGAATCCCTTCACAATGGCTATGAGAAACTCCCCAGTTAAACCATCTACTTGTGGATTGTTTTTATTCTTTGTACTCATTCAGCTGTAGTCTAGAAAGGAGAAGCAGTGGAGATGTACTTGAGGAAAGACAGACCTAAAGAGGATACTTCATGTTAGCATATAAAATCAAAACCCAGAACCATTAAAAGCCTCAACAAATGGGTGACAAATAATGTATATATTTACTGCTGACATGATCTCCTATCTGACATACTGAATTATAGCATGAATTTTTAATCCATCTTTGGGGCAGAGATTGAACCAACCTCTCTCTCAAGAAATATATCCCATGTATTTTGGATATTGCTGTTAGTTGGTATTATCAATGTTCTCTTTTTCCCAAGAGCTTTCTTCAATAGTCATCACCCTGCATTGCAGGTTGTCCAATAGAAAATTGGAACAATGATAAAGAGTAAGAGAAGGAAGAAAGCAAAAGAGAAAACTTCATGCTCACATCACAACAAATCTTAAGAGCAGATGGAAGATAATGTCACCACCAGTTCTAAAGGTGGATGCAAAAATATAATTAAGGTGCCTGTATTTCAACACATTGTCCAGAAAGTGTACTGGCATCCAAAAATACAAAAATACTCAGAACAATCTAGCTTTTTCAGGATGTAAGTGTGTTTCTACCTGTTAAAGGGAAAGGCAAGAGAGAGAATCTAGTTGCTATGGAAATCAGGCCATCTCCATGGGAATTCAGACAGTATCCTCTTGGCCAGTAAATCAGACACTGAGCAGCCATTTCTTGACCATAGCATTGAACAATCTGAGCTGCTCACAGGACACATCATTTCCCCACCACTACTGCCTGTCTCAATGTCAACTAAATTTGTGAAGAACTGGGTTCTTACTGGAGTTAAGAATTTGTTTTGAGGGGTGTTTCTGTGAAGGTGTCTGTTTTAGCTCCTGTTATTGGGATATAGATTATGTGGGTGGGAAAAAAGAAATTCTTGGGTTTGCAGCTTAGTAAACGGTTTTGTTTTCACATTTGTTGCTGTGGAATAAAAAAGGGTCAGGTAGGTACACCTATTCCTAGTACAAGGAATAAAAGAAAGGCCACATTAAAGAACACCAATAAGAAGAGCTGACAGTGTTGTGCAAATCCACACTTTGTTCAGGACTCCTCTCTTCGCATTAATAGGCTAACTAAAGAATACTCATGGTTTAGTTGGGGCATCCCATCCCGTAGCCACAGGCAGGTGTCACTGGCTCTGCTGTCCTGGGCACAGGTAATTGCTCAGAAGTTGGGCCCCACAGAGGACCCCATGCTCAGGTCTCCCTGAAGACCACCAGTCCCTGCCTCTGGTTTTGCTCTGGTGTCACCATATGGAGGAAGCAGAGAAGCTCTGAGATGAGGAGTGTCATGGGATGTTTTGCTGCAGAGCTCTTCTGTTTTCTCATTATATTTAATCGCTGGTGGGCATTTGGTCCCTAGAGCCCAGGGGACTGGATGTTGCCTTGCTGAAGTTGAAGGAAGCTTTGATATGAGCACCAGTGTGCAGACAATTGGCTGATGGAAAGCAGGTGATGGATTTATAGTGCTGAAATCCTTGCTTTGACTGCTATGCAAACACCATATATTATACCTGTAAGTCTGTATAAGCCAAGAAGATTAAAAAACACCTTGTAGAAAAGAGCCCCAGTCAGATATACCTTTGTTCAAGGGGACGACTGCATTATGGTACAAATGCATGTATGTCATTCAGTACTGGTGAAGTTAATGGGGCTTTATTTGAATATATCTCAGTGGGTAAGTAAGGCTCACAGACATAAATGTCTATCTGGTATATGTGTGTTGGAGAACACTGCCTGACATTGATGGAAAGCTGTTTGATATAGTTTCGTCTTTCGATTCATTTAGATTTTTAGAGCTCAGGCTAAGTTGCCCAATTTAATTTGCAATCATTTAAAGTAAGGGTTAAGTGAAGGTCACAGGCTACTCTCATTTAGAGGGAAACGTCTGCAGTACTCGCATGCTTTGACCTTTTCAGTGTTTTCTGATTCCACTGACCAGCTGCGCTCTTTATAGCACTGTTAACCTGTGAGCAATGTGTGGAGTGGTCATCTCCCACAGTAATGTAGAAAATTTTAAAAGGTTAAAGTAGTTGAGAATATTCCTGGCAAGAGCAGGTACTGAATCCCTAGGAACAGATTTTATGTGTGTGTGTGTGTGTGTGTGAGGAACTTCCTGCTCTGCAAGGTTTGCATTAGAAGTAAATTGAAGAGAATGCAAAACAGGGCTGTACGCAGATGAAACCAGGTCACCTAAGTTCAGACAGCTCTGGCTGCAGGTTATCTCGGCAATCAGCTCAGTGGAGAGAACGGTTTAATACAAATAGGCATCCATGCTGTCTCAGAGCTCTAAAAAATAATACTAAAAAAAATTCCAGCAGTGATGCAAAGCTAGGGACTCATGTCTTTTCCCAACTTCATACGCAGAACCCTGGGAAATGTGAGGTTTCAACATAACCAGAGTTAACAGCAATGAGCTCTGAGTGTGTAGTGGATGGAATGTATTCTTTCACTTCAGCAGTGCTCAAAAATTAAAATTCTTGTGATCTATGCCCCATTTTTTATGCTTTAATTCCCCCCCCCATATTTATAATCCAGTTCCTAATTCTGCAACTCTCCCTCCTGCCTTTCATGAGGAGAAATGAAAAAATTGTAAAACCAGACTACCATAGCGAGTCAAGTCTCCCGTCTTCCCAGTATCATGTCTTCCATGGCAGTGGCTAGTCCCAGATGCCTCCTAATGACAAGCTAGCTCTCAGACACCCAGCTTTTCAGTTTTTCCTAATGCCACAAATACCTGGAGAAGGGAAGAAGGGGGTAGTTTATTCTGAGAAATGAGAAGGGCTTTATTTCATTGTGATACACTCTAAATATACAGAAAGGGTCAAAAGTCTCAGCTTTTGCCCTAGGACTTCTGACTGCCGCAGGCTAAGCCTCTAACTCTGAGATCCGTGTAAGAGAGCAGTGGGAAATCACTCATCATTAAAAATTCAAGTTGTCCAATACATCGGTCAAGAGCTGACAGAGAGTTTCCAGTCTGCAGCTCTGAGCCAAAAAAATAGCAGAGTGAGACGTGGAGATCTCTCCTTCTCCTGAGCATCCCTGCGAAGGGGCATGGGCTTCTCCAGCTCTCTCCATCCGGACACAGCCAGGAAGAGCACAGAAATACCATTTGCCTTTCCAGACCACCTTTCAGTGTGGCAGGGAAAGGGCTGCTGTTACACATGCTGATAGTGATAGTACATGATATGCAGTCAGCATTTTGTTGCAATCAGAGCTTCTGCTGAGCACGTATAAAGCCTGCCCCTTTCCTGTTAATTGAATGTAAGCCCTTTGGTACTTTTCTCTCTTTGATCTCACTTCGAATGAGACGTAAGGCTATTAAGGGAGAGGAACTGGGCGAGTACAATGCTAGCAGTAATCTGTATCAGGATGAAGGGATGTTACGCAAGAGACTAGGAATGAGATGGAGCATGATTTTTTTTCCCCAAATTTTCTATCTAATCCCAAAGGGTGCTTTTTAATATTCACTGGATAGCAACTACAAAGCAGTAAAACTGATGGACATAGGGGAAAAAAATCATGCAACAAACATATGTAAAAAAGCTTGTTTGCACCAGAACACCCCTGCACCTCTACAACAAAGACTACCTGTTTACCAGGGGATATAAATGACCCTTTGAAGTAAATGCATGTTACTGTATTCAGCATGCAGCATTACTGCAGGATTTAAACACTACAAAACACAGTGCTACTGAGAATTGCTGATCATATTCAAGCCAAAATGAGAAAAAATGCAAAATAAAAAGATTAGAAAATAATTACTTCAATTCATTTTGTACCTGGAGCAATTACTGTTTGGACTGGGGATGACTTGTAGGTGAAATAGTTAGGTCTGCGATAGAAACTGCATACACAATGTTAATAGTTAAAATGTCAGTGTTAAGCTTCATTAAAAGAAAAACCCAGCTCCCTATCCTGGTTCTGTATTTTCTTCCACGATTACCAAAGTGAACACTTATATAACATGCTACATATTTCAAAGCAAGTTATAAAATTAGCTAGTAAGTGCTTGTAACGCCTCTTTGAAGCGCTGGAGGTGAATGTACTGCACCTTTCAGATGGAGGTAGGCATACTGTAACATCCCATTTTCCAGATTTAGGGATCTAAAATTATGAAGCCAAAGAATCTGGTTTTGTGACCTATGAGAATGTTTATTTTCCATCTGAAAGGACATTGAAGCTAGTTATTATTTCATCATTAAAGTTCGCTGGAATTTTTTTGAAATGTGTTTCTAAAACCGTGGAAATAGGAAAACTGAAGAAAGAAGAAGAAAACCTAAAATTCTTTGGTCCACTTTCATCTGGTTAAAAATTAAGTAAGAAAAAAGTTATGCAGAACAGTTAAAAACCCCATGAAAAACTTAAAATAACAGAAGGGCATTTTTAGCCAGATCTGACCAAAGCAGAGGATATACAGAACAAGAGTGGCAATTCCTGTGTGCTACAGATCCTCATGCCCAATAGAAATCTGACCATGTATTTTAGCACCAGCAACTGCTGGTCTGATGGCCCCCTTCTTTTGCTTGTTTGGTACCTTGGAGCTTTCCACTTTGTCTCCATCTGATTTGGTCAGAGCAGGCTGGATGTTCTCTGGTCACGCTACAGCTTTTTCCATGTTCAGCAACTGTGACCCAGGTCTCCAGCAGCAATTTTTAAGCAGAGAAACTTGTTCCTGCAGCTCCTTTGATAGGAATGGGCTCTACTACAAGGCATCAAATGCTTGTTCCTCTCTAGCCCCTCTCTTTTTGCAGCTCTTTGGTGCAATGTCTCTCCTTAGCTACCTCTGGAGAGGCTATGTGCCAGGCCAGCACACCCAAGAGCTCTGTCCTATTACTGACAAAAGACAATGGCCAAACCTCTTCACCTGAGCCAGGACCATCCACCAAGCTCATGCCATCGATGTGTTTCATTTCATGGGGCTCTCCTGCCAACAGAGTCATCCCCTCCTTGCTGATACATGGCAAAAGCCGCCTACACACAGCAAGTCCTGAGCCTCCCTTTAGGGGACAGAGATTCCCGATGGGTGGTTTGATTGTCTGTTTTCAAAATATAATCACGTGTGTATTAAAAATAGCATCATGCTGACTTGCTTCCTGTGAAAACAAGCTCCAAGGCTAGGAAACTAAACATAATTTTAAACGTTATCATCTGACTAATCATGTTTTACCTCTGTTGGTATTCCATTTCAGTCCATATAATTTTTCTGGTATGAACCTGGGTCAGTTTTGCATATGTCCAATCTATTTTATATATACATGTTCACTCTATTTGCACACTCAGATGGGAGACATATGCCTCTTCTCATTTGAGCAGGCCATAGCGTTATTAAAATGGAAATGTGCAGGCTTTGGGATCCAACTGCAACATATGTTTAAAAATGAAAGATAATTCTTTACTTGTAACTACCAGAAGAACTCAGAGCTTTTGACTCCATGTATAATTACCATGAGACCTTAACAGCTTAATTCACTAGGTAATTACATGGTTATTTTTTGTTCTATAAAAGGTAAAGAGGTAACATTTAATTTACAGGGTGCTGCATAATCCTGTAATTACTCGGTAATTTCCGTGTCGTCACACAATAAAAGCAGGGGCCTTTCCATGGCCCAGATATGACATGATGAAAAGTTGAACTGTATTCCGCATTGTCAGGAAAAATCGGGGGATTTCTTTGCCTCCTTCAGATATGAAGCTGAGAGAATGAGAAGTTGAGAACATGAAAGACATGGGCCTTAAGTGCAATGAGAGCAGTTTGCAAATAAGAAGCTTCCCTCCTGGGTCAATGTCATCTCTCGCTCGCCGGCTTTTTGGAGAACCACCATCCTTCTGGGCTCAGACCCTCTGTGCCTCTCTTTTCTTACTTCATGCCATTGCAGCCCATATATTAGAGCTAACACCTAGTAGGAAAGCCTGTGATACGGATTTTGTTTCCATTACTGGCTGATTATTTTTTCTACTGCCCAATGGCTAGTTTCGTTGTGAGGATAGTATCTTCAGGTCTCCTTGTAATGGAGCAGTAGTGATTAGGAGAAAGGTGGCAATTCCTGCCCGAAATGAGCCCACAGCTCTTGTTAAGAGCTCTTTGGCTGAGCTGCCCTTCACTCACTGCTCTGAGCTGCCTGACCTGGAAGCAACTGCATTGCTTAAAATGGCAGGGAGGACATTTCTGACCATGCAGTGCCATGTGTGTCCTCCTTGCTCCTGCCACACTGCTCTCAGGATCCCCCTTCTTCCCCTGCTCCACCAGCACAGTAGTCAGGGCCTTATTCAGGGTGTCTGAACAATGTTACACTGCCCTTTCCACTTCATTGACAGATTAACCACTATGTCTTGTCAAACGGGGCTTTGGCAAATATATATATCCTATTTATCCAGGAAAGATCAGCCGGAGAGTCTGGTTACATCTGCATCACTCTCCCCTGAAAATTACGTTGTGTTCAAAACAGCCCTTTAAAATGACAGGATCTAGCCCTTGAACAGCACTGGGCACCTGCAGTTTGCATCACTTTCAAAGGCTTTGGGGACAACCCCCATGCTTGCTTTCAGGCCTGCGCTGTGACATTTGCTCTCAGGCAGGGAGGCAGTGTGAGAAAGTTTCTCTCCCTGAAGTCTCATGGGAGGATTCGTCCTGGGCTGAGCTCACAGCGAGGCGAGCAGCACACATTTATATAAATAAAAGCAGCACCTGCAGTTACTAACAATAAAATAAAGAGCCTATTAATCTTCATGTTTCAGGGCATCAGCGGCTAGTGCCAGGAAATAATCTCCCCACAGCCTGGGATGGCAATGCACGATTGCCTAGCTACAGCTGTGAGGATCTCTTCCTTTTCCTGGACTGTCCCTTTTCCTCTCTGATGGTGTCATTTTTTTCCATGCTGTCCTTTAAGCTGCAGTGACATCCCACTTGCTGAGAGCAGGTACGATAGAGCAGTAGACGAGATTTCTGAGGTGCAGCACTCATAGTGTATAACAGAGTCCTGATTAAGAAATATCCTTATTCTGCCCATATACTGTAGGCATGCACTCCCTCCACTCTTGACACGGTAACCCATAAAAACTGTGGTCTAATGCATTAATAATCCACGAGTAAAGGTCCCAAAGTGCCCATTGACATTATAGCCATTAAGGTGCAGTGTGTCAATAACAATACATAGCATGAGAGCAGACACTCTGCCTGCGTGTGTGCGAGCACGCATACCCTCTGCTGTTTAATACTACGCAGCGTATTTCTAAGTCACATCAGCTCCTCTCTGATCTTGGGGGACTAACATGACAAAAATCCCTTACAACTGCTACCGTGTGCATTTAACAAGGAAGAGCTGTTTCAGCCCAGGAAGGATGGAGCGATTCTGAGCCTGCTGCCTCTCACATGTACAATAATTTATCGGGCTGACACAGCCTGACCACAACAGTGATCTTGCACTGTTAATTTCAATGGCATTTTCCATTAACACAAACAGAGCGGTGCCCTCCTCTGGGCTGCCAACGCTCCACAGATCTAGGCATCTTCCTTGGAGATGGAGATATTCCATGTAGGCCTATAAAAAGGAAAATTAATTGTGTCTACACACCCACACACGTTCTTAAAATACCACTAATATTTTACATTTCTCCAGTGGCTTTTATCCTAGAGGTTTAGGAAGTACTTTGAAACCTTAAGTCTACAGATATCACCCCCACTCCCTGAGAAAAGAGCCCTCTCTGCAGTGCAAGGTGGCAGCTGTTTGGCAGCATCTCAGAGCCACCAGCAGGTCAGGATAGGACATGAGGATGGGTCTGTTCATCTCTTCAAGAACAGCTGATGAGCAGAAGGCAATTTAAAAGAAGTGATATAAAGGATCAACTCCTACCAGATTATAAGGCCATTTAAAAAGAAGTCATTTTGGAAAGAAGCATCTCTCTGCAGCATTTTCTGGCTCTACAGTGGGACTTTGCCCCAGTGTGCACAAGCACTGCAGCGTGGCTGGGTTAGCTGTGTGCCAGGAGCTCGGTGGAGCACACAGAGGCCTCACCACCAGCTGGGTCATTAGGGCATCAGACATTAGGGTAGACATTCATTATTGAGAGTGTTGTTACTACTCCTCTTGCTTTTTCTTCCCCTCTACATAGCCTTTGCTTAAAACCCTTGGCTCACCAATCCTCCAAATGTAGCTATAAGACCGCAACAAGATTCTTCTCCTCCTCCCTCTTTGGAGGTGGGTACATTGCTCTTGTAAGCACTTTTACATGCTCCTTGGCTATAGCATCTAGTGTTCAATGGTGCAAAGCTGAATGCTCCTTGCCTACCACAGAAACCCACACCTTAGGACATTCCTGAACTTCCCCTCATCTGGCACATTTTGCATCTCCTGAAGGTGTAAAGAAGGGCCCATGACTCGGAATGTGGAGCCAAGACATTCACTGTGGCTGTTCCCCTATTAACGTGATGGACTGTAGAAGCGGGAAGCTATGTAAGCAGTAACAAGAGGTTGTCAATGACATGCAGGCACCAGCTAATTTAACAGAGTGCTGTGCACACACCCATCAAGGCTCCCTTGCTGTACACAGACTTCAAGCAAAATGTAGATGCTGGCTGTGAAAGGCAACAGGCAATATCGCCCTCCTGAATGTGACATGAGCTGACTTGAGGAATAAGTAACAACTTGAAAAGTCATTCCTAAAACTTGCAGAAAGCTTTGCAGGCTGCCCAGTTAGGTACAAACAAGCACTGCTCCTCTCTGAGGATGGAAGGAACCATGGATGGAGGTGGAAGGAATGAGGAGGAGCAGGAATCAGACAAGGGTAGGAGAAATCAGAATAGCCCAGCTATGGGGAAAAATTAGGAAACTGGTAAGGGGACTTCAGAGGATACAGTTGGACAGAAGGGGATACCCCTGTCAAATATAGTCTAGAATTAGCTTGTACAGGGTACCTCAACCTTCCCAAAGGGAATATCCCTTAGGAAAAAAGATTAACATCTCAGCGGACTAGAAGCATTAGTGGCACTTTTATATGCCCCGTCTCAAGCCTGAATGACTCCCTCTGGGATACAGGGGCCCAGCGGAGGTGTCATTTGCTCCTTACTGGACCAGAAACTGCCAAGACAACTCTGGCTGCAGAGAGGCAGGTTGCTGCTCCATTACTGTTCTGATCACTGCTGAAACAGGGATGGTAAAAAAATAAATTCTCTTTTGCCCCCTCTAAGAAGGCACATGCAATCTGGACTGACAAGCCACAGCTTTGGGTCTTGCTGGTTGGCTTCCCCTAACCCAATGCTGGAGCAAAGGGAAAACTGAGCTGACTTTCTGAAAGGGCCAGAGCAAATTACAGCTCTCTGTTATGCCCTGAAGTTGCAAGGAAGGAGAAGCACATCATGTTGCTGACCCACAGCAGAAGAGAGCGACAGTGAAAGAGAGATCTGTTTGGCTGCCCCGTGACACTGAATTTAAAAAAGAAAGATTGCTCGGTCCAACCAAGCGAGAAATCTTCTGCATTTTCCCAGAATATTTTCTCATGACTTGGTTAACCCTATGATTAACCCTAGGCCAGGCATCAGAAGCTCTGCTCACCAGAAAAGGAGGAACGTGGAATATTGCTTATTTCATTCTCAGAGAGAGAAAAGGACAAGAGATCCTGACACGACCAGATCACTTTTAGATTTTAGGGGAATGATGGTGCAATGTAGAAAGCCTAAATCAGACTTCCAGAAGTTGCAGTAAGGTAAGAGGAAAGCTAGCAAAAAGCTTAGCAGGAAACTTCTTAGTTTCATCCACACAGGCTGCCAGAAAGAGAAGAGGAGAAAGAGAGGGCAGAGGTTTGAAGCAGAGCTTGTTCATTGTGGTAGAAGCAGGAACTATTAGGTGTAATGGACAGCATCTGGCCCACATCCTGCACTGTCATTGCAGCCGATGGTATTTTAAGCAGGTTGATATAGATGTAATCAAGATCAGGATCTGGCAATGTGTGTATTTGCTATATGGTAGGCAGTCAAACTCTTGTTCTGCACATCAGGAGAATCACTGACTCCCACAAGTGGAACATCCTCCCAGGAGTATTGTTGCTTCAAACTTCATGGGTCACTGCCCATCACTTCTGAATTTAGTGATGTTTTAAAAAAACAAAGATATTGAAAATATTCTGCTCCTGAAAAAGCAGTAACAACAAAAAAGCTGAAGGCTTGTGATTCACTCTGCAGAACTGGAAACAGAGATTCGGCTGGGTCAGCCTCTGGCATGAGATCTGCAAATCAGAGCCAAGACAAGGAATGGGAAACTGGTCATGTTGTATGGAAGGAAACACATGCACTGGAAGTGATAGACAGTGTATTTGCTTTTGAAGAGTATTTCCAGGCCAGTAATCTAAGGCATGAGTAGTAATGAAATCCAAAGCAATGCTAAACAGGTGTTTTATGGCTGTGGTGTCCTTTCTGACATCAAGCAAGTGCACTGCAACGCTTCCTGGAGCTGACTGAAGTGAGTTGGTTTCCCTCTGCAAGGTTTCTTGTTTCAATTCTTACACAGATGCCAATGTCAGCATGATGCTTGC
Source organism: Scopus umbretta (assembly GCA_013400535.1). Lineage (NCBI taxonomy): Eukaryota > Metazoa > Chordata > Aves > Pelecaniformes > Scopidae > Scopus > Scopus umbretta. The sequence continues at coordinate 39,751 of VZTL01018393.1, read as the reverse complement.
TTTGAGGTCGCACCAGAGGGTAAATCACTCAGGCCTTCATGTGTTACACATGGGTGACTTTCAAGGGGATGTTGGTCAAAATTCTACAGAGCTGCAATTTTTTTCTAGTTGTGGTGAAAACTACATTTGACTCACCCCTTCCACCCCAATTCTGTGAACAAACCTCATCTGAACTTTGAGTTAATTACCCAGACACAGCTGGTGTGGCATGCAGTGCTACTGCAGCTATGTCAAATGGTGGTAATTTCTATAGGAAAAAGGGGATGCTGAATATTGCTGAACACACACCATTTTTGCCAGAAAGAAGCTCTTGCTAAGAAGCTCTTGCTAGAAGAGTTTGGCACATGGATGGTCAGCCAGTCACAATACCAAAGGACCTTGGACAACCTGTGGCTGTTGAAATACTGCCCAAGGACACATCCTCACCTCTCCCAAGTCTACTGGTGTTTTGAAAGCATTCACCCATAGAGAGGATGCAACTAGCTTCAGTTGCACTCAATTCTATGCATACAAGGGGCAGTGCTGTGGTTTGCTCCATATGCTTCAAAGCCTGGTAAATGTTTCTCCTTCACCTGTTTTCACAGATCCTGGGAAGACCAGAGAGATCTAAGCACAGGTGCATCCCAGCTCTCTTAGGAAGCACAGTGGGTGTGATTTGGTCTGAGGTCTGAATGCCTGTTCACATGCAGTTGGAGCTGCATGCTCTCCTTGGTGTCCGTGTTGCAGACAGCAAAGGTTATATGTGCAACCCTAGGATCAGAAATGCACAGAGAAGCATTAGAAGCAGGGAAGGACTTTTAGATGCTTTAATCACCTGTATGCTCTGTGTCCTGATATGTGCACTGGACATAATGAAATTCTTCAATATGAGACCTCAGCCCTTTGCTTACAGTTATTCAGTTTTGGAAGCAAATCATAAGTCAAAATCCCCAAATACTAGTCCAGCAGATATCCTTACCGGGGCAAAGATAAGACAAGACAGGAACAAGAATGTGGGATACTGCATCCTTTGGCCCTGGGCTGTCTTCCTTAGAGTTATCTGATTACAGAGGGGCAAAGGAAAAGGGAGGTAGCAGCATGGTCAGCCCTGAATAACTGGGCTTTTCCTGTCTCTTTTAGACACTTTCCCATTATTTATTTTCATGTCAATTTTGCTGATTAATTATAAATGATGCAATCAAGGCCCCTTGCATTTTTGTCTCTTCCAATAACAGAGGTCACTGGTCATTCCCCCACAGGACCCTGACTTCTGACCACCATGTGTATCTCTGACAGCTTTCTCCCTTCATCCAAATTGATGCATTGCAATCATGCAGCTCTGCAGACCAGTCCAAGAGAAGTGTCTCTCCCATCTCTCGCCAGCATAACACTTCAGGGGAGGGGAAAAGCACAGCAAGAGGATGCTGAAGCACAAGCATTCCAAATGGGATTCCCCATACTGAAGGTCCACTGGTGGGGAGCCTTTCATTGGAAAAGTGTCCCCCATCCCTAGGGATGTTATTCACAGGGGTGGAGAGACCAGCTCAAGCTTCCTTGCTACAGAAGGCTGGCAGACTGCTTAGCACAACTGTTTGCTATTCTTTCTGCATGGCACACGACCAGTCACGTGGAAATCTTTTTCCTCTGTGACTGTCTGACAGACCTTTTAAAATAGCAGAGTAAACCAAACAATCACACGACCAACAAAGCAGGAAAGAAAATACTTTCCAGAATGAACTGAAGAAACTCTATTTTTTTTTTTTTTTGTGAATACCAAAGGACCCCTTGAAGTTCAGCAAAGTAGACTGAAGCAGTGTGGTGGCATTTGTGCTACTGCTGCAACCCGGGGCTCCAGGGGAGAGAAAGGCTAAGTGGTGTATAATGCACGTACTCCCTCCCTGCCCAGCTCCGGGTATGAGATGCAGCATGGGGCCGTGGCATGTGCAGTTGGGAAGCTCCCTCTGCCGGTAGGCTGTCATGAATTCCCTCCTGCCCGTGCCGCCGGACAGACAGCTTTCCTCCTTTGGTGACAGAGGGATGCATCCAGAAACCTCTCCAATTAGTGTCAATCAATCACTTTCATGAGATGTTGGTGCCTTATATTGGCAGACATGCTCCCACAGTCACTGACAGGTCTGGCTATAGCTCAGGTTGTGCAAGCCAGGCATGGGTATCGCTGAAAAGTTTTGGCTTAGATTGGGTGGGCTGAAGACACTGAACAGGGCCAGGGGTTGCTGGCATACAGGGTGACTTTGGAAAAAGATGCCAAAGCGGTTAGAGACACATGGAAAAGCAAAGGAAGAAGGCTGGAATGCAGGGGTGGAAAGGTTCGATGATGCAAAATCACAAAACATAGCTGGTAATTGGGACTGTGGTAGTGTACTGACTTGCAGTGCTGTAGAGATTAGAGATTCAGGCAAACAGGATCAAAGTAAGAGGCAGGGAATTTTATAGGCAACAATCTGATTGGACCTGAGCAGGGATTTATTCATGAAGATCTGGAAATCAAAACAAAACTGAACAGCTTTTTCATTACCCATCTAGCTCCCAGCAGTGAGTCATGGCTCTGCAGAAAGTAAGTTTTGAGCTCTTTCACCAGCCTCTGTGAATTAATGTGGACTGATAAAGGTCAGTGGCACAAAAACCAGATGCCTTCACGCAGTCTGGGAGAGGAGGTGACCTTAAACCTGAACAGGACTTAATCCTCTGTCCGATGGTGGAAACAATGCATTCATTATAACAGTGGTAGGGATCTGGGTGGCTTAAACAAATGTTCTCTGATTTGAAAGATGATCAGATCCAGAGACCAGGTTTGGCTGTCTCTGGGAAACTGGGATTTGGCTCTGTGCTTCCCTGGGATTTTGCTGGGTTTACAGACCAGGCTTTTGTGATTCTCTAGCCTGCAAAGGGGCTGGTAAATAGATAAAACTACATGGCAACCTGAGCTCTTAGCATACACCCACCAGAGTAGTTAACAGTCACTTAAAAATTGCCAGCCCCTGAACAAATAACTTGGTACTCTGCTGTATTTGTACAGTCTCAAGCACAGCAGAGTCAGAGCCCTGGTCTAAGGCCAGATCATAGCAATGAGTGTTGAGCTTGACAAGCAGAGAGGGGCTGCATTTTGACAGGCAGCCTCTGGCAGAGCTTGCCGTAACAGGCTACCAACCCAGCTGTCTCCCTGCCCCTCTGCCTGGGATAAGCACTCACTGCTGCTGCGTTAACTTCTGCTGTCAGTGTGGAGGCTGATGGTAAATCACTGTCTGGGGAATGGAGAGGATCACAGTGCAAGCTAAAACACCTTGTCCAAATCTCTGCCTCAGGGGTCACATCCTCTGTCAGGGGAACGGTGGTCACCTTTGATTGCTACAGCAGGTTTGAGAAGCAAGCATAAGGGTCAGAGCTCAGCTTGTGCTCCTATGTTTTCCAGCACAAACCTCCACCTCTCTGAGCAATATACACCATTAAAGTCAATCACGTGAATCTATGCCCTTTGTTTTATTGAAAGAAGAGGGGAAAAAAAGATCACTGTGATTTTCTTTGAGGGGGAAGGAAAAGACTGGCCAGTCACCTTCCCTTCTGAACAAAATTGCAAAGCAAAAGCACTCTCCTTCCTCTTGCTATGAGACTACCGTCCTGTACCTGCACAGGTATTTTGCAACCTGGGACCTCCAGCCCAGCTGCTGTGCCAGGTCCCTTTGCATGCAGGGTGGGGTGTCCTGGCTCACCTCCCCCCTCCAGGCATCTCACAGCAGTGGGACCGCAAGTCCACAGGCCTAGATGATTAAATCAAAGTACAAACCGAGGAGGTGAGTGTGCTCCCACATCCCTATTAAAATGTATTAGCATCACCCGAGGGGGCTAGAAGGCAATAGGCTTTGAGGAGGAATCCTGATGGGGAGGGAAGATTGTGTCTTATTTGACAAGGACAGAACTGAGCAGATGTGGTCAGTCAATGCAAAGAGCTTGATTTCAAACAATCATCATCATCACTACCAACTCCAAACATCAGGGTTTTCTCAGATGAAAAATGATACAGCTCCTTTGGTGTCAATAAATCCAACTCCTGAGTGAAAAAAGCCCTTAAATATTTCAGCACTTTGGGACTGACTCATGCTGAGCTTGAAATTCAGAGGTTTGCAGCAAAAACTCCAGCTATGCTTGAGCTTAATGAAAAAGTACACAGACAGGATCCTTAGGAGCTAAACTGGCTTCTGCAGCCACTGGGCTGGATTTACAGCATTGCCCCAAACTTTCTTTTCTCTACTACAAAGCAGAAAGTACTCCCCCCTCACCTCTCATGAAGACATGAACTTCAGAGTCACTGAGGTTTCAAGGCCTCAGGCCTTTCATTCAGGTGCTCACTGGTCCAGGGGATAAGAGCAAGAAACTGTACATACATAAACAGCACCAAAATAACCTCCCCTGCCACTGATGCTACCCTCTCCCTGGGAGGATTGCATTGCATGTGCGAGACTTCTGCATTGAAGTTTGTTGAGTAGAGTGGAAGGTGCTTAGATACTGTGAAGATGAGGGATAAGGTCCTGCAGAGAAATGATGAAAAGAGAAAAGAGATTTTCAGATGGTCCATAGGAGGGAAGGACGTGGAGGGAGCCCATCATGAAACCCATTATGCTGGGAGACAAATGGGCAGCAAGCCAGAAAAGTCTTCCATCCAGGATGCTGTGGCCAGATCTAAGGACAGCGCACAAAGGAGGGATCTCAAATTTGAGAGTGGGGCTTTGCTTAGTAGTGACAGGCCATTGTGTGAACTGGATCCTGCCTGGGAAGTTAGCAATAAGGCAACCTCTCAATTCCCTCAGAAGACAGCACACCCCAAAGGGCAGGGGAAACCTGGCTCCAACAGGCATTTCCCATGTGTAGGAAGTGCCTTCTTCCCATGAAACTTGGAAGCTTTCTCCAACATAAAACTGACATGCCCAAGAGGATGTCCAGCCCTGCCTTAATGGCATCCTGTTGTTCTGCTGGTTACACGGGGTAGAGAATGATGGGATGAAATAAGATTATTTGGTTTATATTTGCCCCATTATTTTGTGAGCTGACTTCTCAGATGTAATGGGGGAAAGCACAAGGGATAAGGGTCCAGCAGGCAAATTCAAAGCAGACATAGATCAGCTCAAACACGTTGAGGTCCCAAGGAGCGTTTGAAGCTGTTGTCACTGACCAGGCTTGTGATAATGAGTTTTGTACTCTAGGGATCAGATGTTCCTTTCAGTTATATTAAATTAACCTTTGACTTCATGTGGATTCTTTCAAGCAAAAACTCCTCTTGATAAAGCTAAACTTTCCTTCCCTGAGTCAGAACTTTTCAGCTGGGAGAGAGACAGAGGCAGAGGGAGGGTCTGTTACCTTGGGCCAGACTGGAAAGGAGGCAGCAGGAGTCTGGATGGGGCTGGTACCTCAGATGGTACCAAGATGAAAAGAGATAAAGAAACAGTGGCATGAACAATGATAGGATTTGTAAAACTGCACATTTTCCCTGCATTTCCTCTCATTTATCCCCTTCCTCCTTGAGAGATGGGGAAAGAATAAAAAAATAGAAGAGGGAAAAAAAAAAGTAGGCCCTTGCAGCAAGAATACAAAAAAAGAACAGGAGAGAGAGAAAGGGAGAGCTTGTTGGAGAGCATCTCTTTCCTTTGGGCACTGAAGTGTTCCGACATCAAACCTTCTGTCCTCATTAAGAAGCCCTGTGTCTACCGTTGTGACATCTTTATTCACACACCCCAAGACTTCAAAGACTTCAGGAGATTTCCTTGGTGTATTTAACATAAAAATATCAGGAGATGAAACAGAGCAAAAGGCAGCTTGGTGCATTCCTGTTTTAATTAGACCTTGTGTGGAGGAAAGGGGGTGAGGAAGGAACAGAAGGACCAAGATGCACATTAAGGTGTGAATGCAAACACACACACACACACAAATAATCTTGATCATCAGGACTCAACTTCTCTTCTTTCACAAGCTTTTGGAATAGCAAACAGACCCTGAATCTCAGAGTAATGATTTTTTCCAGCCTCTAAACCAGATCCACATTCATCTCAGGAATAGGGAAGTGCTGCAGGTGAAATACATGTTTCTGTTGCCTAAACAAAAAGCTTGAAGTGTAACTAATAAGAGGCAAAATTAAGAAAGAAGGCAGAAGAAAAGCATGGAGGGTAGAGGAGAGACGAGCTAAGCATTCATTAGCAACGAAATGTGGATTTAGGGAGAACAGTTCCTGTTCTGCTTGTGATTTGTCCTTTTGTTTTTGTTTTTTTTTTTGTTAAATAAACTCTTTTTCATTGAATTTCAAAGCCACTTGTTTGAGCCATTGATGCTACTTGAAATTTGCAGCGTGCGCCATTTGGCTTGAGTATGTAGGTGATACAGCAGGTTTCTTGGCCCCAGCGGGGTAACGCTAACTCTTCTTGTTCTGATCTGATCACTACTGGAACTGCTTGTAATTTCAAAGTGAAAAACTTTTTTTGACACTTTCTCCCACAGCATTCTCCTAGAGAAGCTGGCGGCTCATGGCTTAGGCAGGTGTACTCTTCGCTGGGTAAAAAAATGGCTGGATGGCCAAGCCCACAGAGTTGTGGTGAATGGAGTTCAATCCAGTTGGTGACCAGTCACAAACAGTGTTCCCCAGGGCTCAGTATTTGGGCCAGCCTTTTGTAATATCTTCATCAATGATCTGGATGAGGGGATTGAGTGCACCCTCAGTCAGTTTGCAGATGACACCAAATTGGGCAGGAGTGTTAATTTGCTCAAGGGTAGGAAGGCTCTACGGAGGGATCTGGACAGGCTGGATCCATAGGCCAAGGTCAATTTTATGAGGTTTAACAAGGCCAAGTGCACTTTGGTCACAACAACCCCATGCAACACTACAGGCTTGGGGAAGAGTGGCTGNGGGTGGGGGGGGGGGGGTGGCAAATATACTCTACATTTCTCTGAAATTTTCTCTTTTTTGGTTACCACCCCTCCTAGCAAAACTCATTCACTTGAATGTTTGTGGGAAGCAAAATCCATGAAGAATTGCACTGGAATTAATTAGAAACGGTGTTAAATGAATATTTATAAGCCTTTCTTCTCAGTATCTAGCCAGGTGTAGGACCAAGACAGCTTCTTCTTGCAGAGAGCAATATTAAATAATAATTAAACATGTAACTAAAGAAAATAAAAGCTCCACTCTCTTCAGTTAAGATGCTCTTGGGCCATCTCTAGCAAGAGACAGGGAAACTCCCAACCTCCTGATGCTAGGTTTTTGAGTATTAGAGCCCAAATTTCACAGGGCATCTTTAACTGATTAAAATCAGCATTATTTCCAGCCCGCGGGACTTGATGTGCTGCTGGGACCAGGTGGATGGGAAGGGGGATACTGCTCTCTTCCTAGATATATTGGGCATTTTCCATAGCTATTCTACTTATGGGAGACTACGACCACCCACAGAGACTACAACACTCCCTGGCACTGAGGGTTGTCCCCACAGAGGGTACACATAATTCTGGCCAGTGGACAAGATGCCTGCCATCTGCAAAACCTAAGCAGCATTTTTAAACAGCTAAAAATGAAAAAAATAAGCAAAATCTTTCCCCAGCCCTGCCCCTGTATCAGGACCCGATAATCTAGTCTCAATTAGAGCATTATTAACTAAGTCCTACACCTGGCCCTACTCATTTACAGCTATTCCTGTTGACAATGGTGCTGATTAGTTGGTACAGCAATGAACTGGGTTGATCCCTCCAGTATCTACCACCCTCCTACAATTTACATTTTGCTGCCAGCTCTGGTTTGGATGGAAGGAGCGAGGTTTGTGCAGAAGCAAGATGAGATTTAGAAGACACCAGCAGCAGGAGCAAGCTGCCCCCCTTGCATAGACAAGATCTACCCAGGGACAGGGCAATAACTCCCCCAGTGGGTCTGAATTCCAGTTAATTACAGCACCAGCTGATAGCTAATAGAAATAAAGCAGATCCACATGCCTGCTCTCACTTTGTAGCCTGTGGCTGCAAGCCAGTAAGAAAAGTGTAGGTATTGATTTGATTATCTTGTTTGTCCACCTAGACTTGCTAGTTGCATCTGCTTTCCCAGTTCAAATGAAGTGTTTTCCACTGATTAATTAATTTTAATTTGTTTTTGCTTCAAGTGCAAGATTTGGTTTTTATTGACAAGTGAGTACCCATATTCCTAATCCACCACAGTTAAGTGGTGCCCCCGTGCTGCTCAAAGCTAAAAGTCTCCCATTTTTCTAAAAAGTATTTTATATATTGACTGAAACCTCTCCCTTTTGCCTGCATGGCTTCTAGAAAAGAAAAAGTGGCATCATTCAACAACTAGTCTCCTCACGGTCTGGGGAAGCCTGTAGCACTATGAGAGGCCCCAGGCCCTGGGGCCCCCTCACCCCCTTTCCCCTGGGGACTTTGTGGTGCAGGCCCATCCACGCTGCTTTTATACCAAGGAGGGGCATATCACTCAGCCATTCCCCCAGCACCACGAGTCCTTGGTTCCTGCAAACCCAGGCCGCCATGCTCAGTTACATATACCCATGGCTTCAGCCCTCCTGGCGGTGAAAGGGAGCAGGGAGGGGTGAAATGCAGAGGAGAAGCCATTTTGAGTGCTTGGTTTCCCTCCTTTTCAAGGCTTTGTGTTCATTTCAGTTGGTGCCACCAGTGCATTCACTTCAGCTCAGGTCTTTAGCAAGTCACGCTGTGTTCGGTCGTTAAGGCTGGAGAAATATGAGTAATGAAATGCCTGACTATCTGTATTTTGCCTAGTGCTCCTAAAACACATCAACAAGCTATAAATGCCAACAGGGCAAGGAAATGGCTAGTAGGATTTATGGGCTAGCAACATCCGTGGCTTGGCTCGCCTCTGCTGAAGGGCTGTCCCAAGGGGAACAGGCTTCCTTGGTGCCAGGGGCGGCTGTAAAAACCTGAGCCCTTGCTCCACATTAGCAGTGTTTTACAGGGGGCTTTGCAAAGGAAGGCAGTACTATTTACCTTTCTGGCAACAGAAGGAAAACAAGGGAGGAGGAGATTTTGGGAGTGTCCCAGCAAAGGCCAGGATCAGAGGCAGGACAGGAGCACATCCCAGCAACCTGCAGCTCTTTTGGGACCCATGGCACAATGAGTGCCATCAGCGAATCATCAATGGTCCCGGTCCCTCCATTTTCCTACTTACCCAAATATGTGCAAAGATGGGCAATGATCTGTTTTGATTAACCACCTTTTCCCCAGTGCCTTCCCTGGGGAAAGGAAAACGTGGTTCGCATCCTGCCTCCTTGAACCGCAAAGGCAGATGTTGCCGTGATGTTGGCTGAAAACAGTGTGCTGCCCAAAACTTTTAATCCCAGTGATGAATTAGCTGCTTGGTAGAAAGGAATAGAGCCAGAAATAGCTTTCAGACAGCCATGGATATCATCAGCTCCCATCTCAGTCAAGCAGGGATTGCTGGCCAGGTATATCTCCAGATTATCTCTTTACCTGGGATTTTTAAATTGCCCTTGAACATCCATGCAAATAAGTGTAGGGAGGCGATCTCGGCTAGATGTTTCTTTGAAGGGATGGAGCCTCTGCTGATGGGCTGCAATACTGCTGGGGTCTCAGGTGACGCTGTGTTGGGACATCCCCCCTGACCTTGGGCTGATCTGTCCAAGGCTCCCACCAGCAGCAGGGCTTATGGCTGCTTTTGTGGGTGTGGGAGACAGGCCGAGGGAATTATAAAGTTAGAAGATGAGGTGAACAGCAGGGCATAGAAAAAGACAGAAAGATTAATGGCAGGGACACAATCAAAAACAAAAGTTAAAATGGAAATGTTAATCATTTAAAAGAGGGTCTCAGTGGAATTACTTGCTTTATGGCTCAGAATAAAAAATAGAAAGCAGAAAAGAAGGAGGAGAATTCCCAATAAGAATAATTTAGTGCTTTGTGTAATGAGCTGCCTTTCTTTTCAGTAGTTCACTCTGGTGTCTTATCACTTACCCTGTGATTGACTGAGTCCTCTCTTTGCCTGCTCCGGCTAAATGGTGATTCGCCATCTGGTAGTCATAATTTCTTTTCTTTCTTTTTTTTTTAATCCTATATTCTTTGTAATTAGAAAATAAATTACTTTTTTTTTTTTTACTGAAAAAAGAAACATGTCTAGCATATTACTTACAGATGACAGTTGGTGTGAGCTCAGCAGCGAGGCAGAGGGAAGGGACTTGACTCCTGCCTCATTTGGACAGGCCCCAGCTGACGTACCAAGGGACACATCAGCTTTACTACTGAGAGAGGCAGACACTGAGGAAAGGGCTGGATGAAGCAAGCAGCAAGCAATTACTTTAGCGAGATTTGAAAGTCCATATCTGAGGAAGAATGGCAAAGATGAAGGCCTTGAAAGGCTGGTGGAGCATGATAGTGATGTGTGTCTGTATGTGTAGGATACTGGATGGAAAGGACTGGTGTCTGTATGATGGCCTCTCAAGGCTGTGAACATGTATCGAGCCTGGGGGCCATGGTATCTGCAGTGCTTCACTACAGCCCAGACCTGTAGGAGGATGGTGTTCCCATGCTGGTCCATAGTGAGGAGCATGCAGCTCTGCAGAGGACCTATATCGGACTCCAGCTTTTCACTGCCATCTCTGTCTCCACCAGATATGGAGGGAGCCTTGAGTATGCTGGGTGTTGAGCAGCCTGCCTGAAATCAGGAGCATGATCTTCCCCATGGGACTGACAGACTAACCTTGCCAATGCCTAGTTGTAACCCCATTTCTCTTCTGCTTGTTGCTGGCCTTGTCTCTACAGTCTGTGTGCTCACCCGGACTGCCACTCTCTCATTATATCTTTGTACAGCACCAGCCCTCTCTGCTCTCATTTCAGTTGCCTCCTCAAGGTGCTCCAGTAATTCAAGTGATAAATAATAACAATAATAACGCAGAAGCTGGTTGAATTGAGCTTGATTACTCTGTGGCTGAATTTGGGCTTGATTGACTGAAAGCAGCACATACCCCCCCAGTTGTTATCCTGAAAGCCTCATTTTCTCAGTGCGATGTCGCTCCTTGTAGCCTCAAAATGATCAGGCCTTGAGGCCACTGCCAACATACAACCCCGTCATTCCCAGAAAGACCCTGCTCTAAAGCTATTTGAATTTACATTTTTGGCACATCATATAATGAGGCAAGAAAATGACAGGGAAAATATTCCACTTCTGTACAGTGCCAACAGAGACTTGTTTTCCCTTGTTTTCTAGGCAGGCTCACTGTTTTCTGAGAGGGAAGGTGTTGGTCTGCTGGGGCATTCAAGGATAGTTTTTTGCTGGTTAAACTGGATGTATCCACATATTGCTAGATATTTGAACTGAGCCCTGCCTGTTTTTACACCAGTTGCCTGATGGGTTATATATGCGTGCGCATTAAATTGGAAGGAAAGAAATACAGCCTTTAAATCAGCAAATGATGTAGTGGACACCCGTTCAACCATTGGATATCAATCTCTCCCCCGACACTGCTCCTGCAGGACCTGCAGTGTGGTACTTCTACTACCATGCTCCCCTTGGCCCTGCCACCACTCAGAAGAGTCAACAGTTGAGCTGCCTGGCCACCTCCCTCCAAAACTGGGGGCAAAGAGCAGATCTTCATGGACAACTTTGGTCTTTTCCTTCCCATCTTATGCCAGCCATTTGGTAACATCTTCAGCTGAGCCCAAGAAAGACAAGGAGCAAATGATCTGTGCAGGATGGAGGCTATGTTTTTCTTGGCTTAATATGGATGAATGAAGAACAAGGAGGGAAAAAAAAGGAGGGAAAAAACCCCCTCGTTTTCACTCGTTCTCTAAGCAGCAGCCACTGTAGTGCTATAGCCAGGAGCATCTGAGAGACAGAAGGAATTTGAGTAACAAGAAAATGCTGTTGTACAGACCTAATTATAGTGATCGCACCTGTTAGAGAAAACAATAAGCAGCAAAATGAATAAACCTTCCTGGGACTCGTTTTATCAATGAAGCATGACCATGTGAAAACTCCACAGAAAAAATCTACAAGGAAGGCATCAGCGTACTCAGACCTTCTTCTTTCTGATCTCCCATCCTGTAATCAGCTGGGCAAGGTAATCAAAGTAAACCATGCATTCATCCACTGGCTGTATGCGGCCGTATGCAGATGTAGATGACCTGTTAACAGGATGCCTTCTCAGTCTTGGTATTACCTTCCCACCAGGGGCATTTACAGTTATATACATACAGCTGCAAACTTCTGGTGCTTAGAAAAGAACTGTGCACAGGTCTTCAAAACGTTGCAAAATTTGACAGTTTTCCTAGGCGTGGTGGGAGAGGCTGGCAATTCTCCTCAGAGTCAGTAGATCTGTCTGGGGTACTGCTAAAAACCAGTTCCATCTGTGGCGATTGTAAGCTCTCGGGGACAATCCCAGTGTCATTAGGAGTGGTGTGGAAAGGACTGTGTTCTCTATGTTTTAAATCCACTACCAAATAATTCTTATTTTGTGTAAAGTGGTGAAAAAGTTCTCCTGCTTCACTGCCTTCTCACCACTCACAGTCCCACGGACATCTTCATATTCCTCCCTCAGCATCCACTGTCTGATCTGCAGGATCCTACCTGGTCTTTCCTCCTACTGAAGCTGTTATCTGCTTCTGGCCATCCCATCTTTGCCCCTGCTCCCCTGTACCTTTCCAAGCTCTCAATTACAGCTCCTCTGCACTGCAGAGGCACATCTAACACCAAGCTTTGCATGCTTCTGTGGTTAAGGCAGACAAAGAGGATTAGCTTTTATAAAGAGTTAATGCTGGGTTTTTTGCATACACAGTCCTCTTCATCCAAAGATCTTAGAGCAGGGGAAGTATCATTAGCAGCTTCTTGTGGATGGGAAAATTGAAGCATGAGGAGATGAAATGAATTTGCTTATTGGATGATTATTCCCTTACCGGATTTGCCTCATGTCTCACAGCCCACGTCCTGGGCCAAAGCCCTATTATATGACATACAGCCCAGACAGAGGCAAAGCCAAAGAAACAAGGAATCCTATGATACTCAATCCTGTTTCTTCTTTTCTTTTTCCAAGACCACTAGCATGTACAAAAGAAACACTCCAAGCTTTGTAACATGTCTGAGTGACAGCCCTGGCATCCACAGTTCTTCAGGCACTCACTGAACGCGCTGAACAATGACGCCTCCGAAATATTGACCCAACAGTGTGTCTCAGCCCTGACTTGGGTGGAAAAAGATGAATGTGCTCTTTGATGACAGTCATCCTTGAAAATTGGGCTGTGTTATTGTCAGCTGGAACAAGAGAGCTTGTAAGAGTCACTTGGTGATGCAAGCTTTGAGTTGCCAGCTCCTAGGAACTGCCTTCAAATCACCACTGGAGATGATGGTTTTCCTCCACTTCCTAACCAAGTCTGACCTAGTAGGCAAATGGCTCCATAACTAATTAGTAATAACTTAGACCAGATCTAAAGGAAACTGGACAAATAATTCATGATGAGTAATTTATTGGATTAATTTTGCCTCTTTTTGTGAATTTTCAGTGTTTGTGGTATTGATTTCTCCAGCTAATTGGTTGCTTGAAATTGTTTGCTGATGCAAATACTTCTTGGTCTGCTCTTTTCTTCAGGAGAAGTTCATTAAGGGTATCTCCAATCCAAAAGGAATTGGCTAATTTTAATTGGTCACAGAGGCCACATGACATAAATGCATTTTACGGCATGAATGTATATTTTTCCAGTTCACTTACTGAAAAAACTCTTTCAAACTATTCTTTCCGTTCAAATAGGATGTTTCTGTGAGCATCCCTTCTGGTCAATAGGCCCATTGGCTTTTCCTGCAAAAGAAACTCAAACAGATTCCAGAAATCGGTCAAAAGATACTCAAGCAGAAAGAACTGGTAAAAGATGTTCAAATGGAAATAGATGTGAAATAACTTTCCTGTGTGTAAGAACATCTGTATTTGTGTACCTACATATGCACAGAAATTGCTCCTGCATTTGTGTTAGTTTAAAAGAAACTTGTATTTGCTTACATTAAAAAGAAACCAAAGACACCCAGAATTAAAAACATTTAACTAAACTCTGCCTCTGTTCTAGATGACACTGCATTAATATCCATGGTTTTGGCACAGACAGGGTCAGTGTATGCTCCAGGACATGTACCAGTCAACATAATATTGCTTTTTGGTCCCAAGCACTTCAGAAGGGCTATCTTAAAGAAGAGATGAACTTACGGCCTCTTCCACTAGCAAGGGTATCAAACAATAAGCTCCTTATATCACAACATCTATAACATACAGCAAGCAGCAAAGAGGTTCAGACATGGAGGAGGGAGGGTGAAAACAAGCCACCCAACCTGATAATGAAAAGCAGGCACTTGGCCTTGGTGTGGAGCATCTCAGATAAGTAGTTTAATTGCCAAGCTCTGGTGCTGGAGGGAGGGAAATCTAAGCTAAATTAAAAGATTAAAAAGATATTTTTTCATCAAGGGGCAAAATGGAAGAAGTGGATGAGTCTGCTCAGGAGAAAATGAGCAGAAAGGAACTGTGAATGTTGTGAAAATATATCCATTAGACCTGCCTTATCGAAACGTGCTTTTGCCAAGCATCCAGCCCTGCATCTCCATGGCAACATGGCCTCGTCAACAGAGAAGAAAGTGTTTTTGTCAGGATGGGCCCAAACACGTAAAAGCCATTTCGATTTGGGGGCAACACGATCTTCTTCAATCAATACTGCACACATAATAATGACTCCTGCCACTTTTTTCATAAATCTCCACTTTCTGCTTTCATTTCCTGTGGTTTGACATCACTGTGAACTGGAACCAGGTTTAAATTTCCTACAATTTTCAGCCCCCTCTGCCCTCATCTGCAACACACCATGCCTCACGCAGCAGCTTTCTCCTTTGTAACACACTTGATACGCAGTGTACTTGCAGGTGGGATTAGCCTGGCCTGAACTGTGAGATAGGCTTTGAGGAATGCCCTGGTGGCACTGTCTGCAGATGTAATGGCTGAAATGGTCATGGCTGACATGAGGGGCCAGCCAAATGGAGGATGGTGAGTCTTTCTCTCTAGGAGTTACCTCTGACAAGGTGCAAGACTGAGTGCCCTGAGTGTCTTAATTCTCAAAGAAATGGTGGTGTCCTTTCTAGGGCATGGGTGACAGGTTTTCTGTCCACACCCTGTGAATAAAAGGATTTTGTCTTATCCATTTTTTCCTGCTTTCCAGTTAGAGATCTCATTCTTCCTGACTGCCAGTTGACAATGATGATTTGGTCTTTCCAAATAACCAGCTCAGCAGTTTCACTACAGAAACCACCGCATGGCCAAAGGGATTTCTGTATGCATGCAAGAGTCTGCGACTATGTGTGTTGGGGAGGGAGAGGTGGAATATGTAGGAGATATAAATGCCCATCTCTATTTTTCATTTAAATTAGTGGGTATTAGGCATACAATCCAACATATTGCTTTTAAAATCTCAGCAGTAGCCTGCTGAATGCTTTGCTGTGGAAGTTACTAAAGAAATGTAAAATATCTTTTTTCATAATAACTACAATCTAGCTAGACTTAAAGCAATGCCCTCTTTGTTGTCTTATGTTCTATTTTGCCATTTGTTGAGAGATTTTTGAACGTATTTAATTTCCAAAACCCCATTGAGAAGTGTGATTTGGTGCACAGAGGCAAAACCAATTCCACATTTGTGCTTTTCAGCTAATGCAGACAGAGGGAAGCTATTTCTCCAGACAGGTTGTTGTTGCTTTTGAATGCTACATGAGGGTCAGCAATTCAGATCCTGCCTGTTCCCTGGGGGCCTTTGGTTTTTGAAGAGGGGGAGGATGGCATTTGGTCAGTGATGTGTTTGATTCTCAGATGAGTTTCCCAGCCTTGTAAGCACACTCTGCATGTTAGTATTGTACCGTTAAATGCTGTGGTCAGAGCCCGGAGGAAAGGAAAATAGGGAGGTGGATTTAAGTTACTTTAATGCCTATAAATTAATTACTTGAATTTAGAAAGAGGCTGTTATTGCTAAACTACACACTGTTTGCAAATGAATTTACAAAATCTGGGCTTGACTCATCCTTGGTGAGACATGATATTTCTCTACAAGGGGTTTGTCATCAGTGTATACACAATCTGTACCAGCATATTCCACAGTAAGACCTTGCATGAACTGCGCTTGCTTCATATACCTGGCATAATGACCAGAAAACCCTTAGAAATGAGCGATGATACCACACTGGATGGGGTGCAAATAAGGATCCATATTTTCTCATTTATCTGCCTGTATGCCTAACCACCTACTGGATTGTCTGTCTAATCACTCATCATAAGTGCTTTGATGTAGACTGAATGGTGGTGTCACCTGGAAGCTGTCAGAGCTGGGAGAGTGCCTGGCAGGTTGCGTACTGAGCAAGGAGACACTCAGAAAATGCAAAACAGGATTGCTATTTTGGTTCCTTCATTCCTGACCAGAAATTTTCAGGGTCATTTGATAATCTGGATGACCTTCATTATTGGTGACTGCAGTAATTGGTAAGAGACCTGAGCAGGAGTCAGGCAAAGATGCAGTTTTTGTGAGCACCTGTTGTTGACATGGGCTCATCCTTTCCAATCACTGACAGAACAGTGCAAAAAATAGTTCATAGACTGGAAATCATGAGTTGATGGTATTTTCACAGTGGATTTCTCAGGATTTCTCAGGACTGCTTTTCTTGTGAAGGTGAATCTGTTCCTGCCCTTCTAAAACTAATCGAATCTACTGGAAGTGAGTCTGAAATACAACCTGATGGTGGCACCAGGAAAAAAGAGACCATTTTCCTCTTGGCTTCTCTTTGAATAGGAAAGGTGAGGATGGTGGCAGCCTTCAGCAAGAGAGTCTTTCTTTTCCCACACTTTATTTTCTGCTCTTTCCTCTTTTACAGCAACATCTTTCATGAACTTGGTACACCTCGGGGTTGAAGATAGCTACGTTACAGTAGCCAGAATAGGAGTAGCAAAATGAAGAATTAAATATTTACCTGCTTTCTCAAGTTTAACTGGCTTCTCTCATTCAACCCCGCTTTTGGATCTTTCTGAGATTGGAGAGTCCAAATAAGACTAGGGACTGTTGCATTGCCACAGTTCTATTTCAGCTCCTCAACCAAATAAATCTCTTAAGACCTGGTTTGGCAGGTTGACCTGTTGCCTCACTGAGTGGAGCTGAACGTATATGCTGCTCCCCCTCCCCAACTTCTTCTTCACCTGCTCTGTGCAGGCATAGTCCTTGTCCACTGAGGGTTGGGACAGGTTTTGATTATCAAAACCTGAATCTGGTGCATCCTACAACCAAAAATGCCATTGCAGCACAGTATGCAGCATGGGAGGAGGAATTAGGGTTAATCCTGGGGTAAAAGTTGGCTTAAGAATAACACGCTACATGGTTTACTCTTTTCAGGGGAAATCCGGGACATGTGCAGGATGTAGCAGATTCAGTTCAGTCCTTATGACTTTGAACTGGTCCCTGCCAGTCCCTCTCAAGACAGATGGGCTTCACGGGGTTGGTAGAAAATACATCCTAAAATCACTGGAATCTGGAGGGAGTACTGTTTTTTTTTGTCTGCCTGCAGTCAAGTCCAGGGATATTAATTAGATGCTGTGCATATGCTTGGTTCACTGAGACAAAAGTTAAGGCAGCCTTTCCTCAGCAGTGAAAGCCATCCTGCTGGAATACTGATTAAAAAGAAGCAGAGTTGACAGAAGTAGATGAAAAGGAGGTGAGTGTATGAGGTGGACTAGTGAGTTGGGAATCAAGACTCCAGGGTTTATTTCTGCCACTAATTCTTTCTGCAGCTTGGAGAAAGTTTGCAAACCTGTCAGTGCCTCCATCTCCAAAATGAGATTTGCTCCAGAGTTGTGCTGGTGTTCATTTTTTTGTTTTGTTTTGGGTTTTTGGGGGTTTTTTTTGTGTTTTTTTTTCTTAATGAGAATTAATTAATGTCTAAAAAGCACTTTGGGATTTCAGAATGAAAGGAGTAAAACAAATGCAAAGTATTCTATTGTTTTATTATCTCCCCTATAGACCAGGATGAAGGCACCTTGCCACTCACATAATTACTTCCCTGCAGCTGCAGCCTCTTAAGAAGTTAATATATGCTACATCTCTATATCTAGGTATGGAGAAAGACCCGGACCCTCCCACCCGTCATTTACCCCCCCTCTTCTTGTCCTTCCTCTCCCTTGCTTTCTGTTGCATTAATAGCAGAGATGGCATTAAAGTAACTTTATCTCTTTGGTGCACACATATACAAACTCAATGGCGGGTAGTGTTATGAGGCTTATTGCCGAGTGCGTAATGACTGCTTCTTTTTTGGATGAATGAATTCAGTGGGTGACAGGTATGTAATTCATGGCTTTGTAAAAAGCTTTGAGAGGAAGTGTATGAAATGTACTATATAAATGTCAATACACTACACACTTTAAAGCCTGTGGGTTGAGTCATAGGGAGGGTAGATTTAAGGGGGGGGGATCATAAATAGCAGAAGAACAGCTGGTTTCTCTGGGTAATGATGACTGAAGATCTGAGTGGTGACTACTTAAACATACCCACTCAGCAGAGGTACTTACATGGCCCTCTTTACCAAAGTATCTGAGCACCCCATAGCCTGTGATGCATTTATTCTTCAAACAGGGAGGTTATTATCCCAGCTGTGCAGGGAGGATGTGGAGGCATGGGGAGTTTGGGTGACCCTCCTGGTGCCTCTGCAGGAAGGAAAGTGGGGCTGGCAAGCTCAGGCAGAGAGGGACCCTGGCCCGCCTGAGCCCCCCAAGCCCAGAGCATCGCCAACCCCCCAGACATGGTGCCCAGGGTGGTGTCACCTGAGCTGAGCACAAATGTGGGGTTTGGTGTGATCCTGTGTCCCGCACCAACCCCACTCTGCATGCCCAGCACTGTGTGATGTCCCTTGCCTCCCCAACACAGAGCAGACTGTACCCTTACACAGAGAAGGAGAGCCCAGTCCTCAAGGGACGGGGACACTGGCCTTTCTGCATAGGGACAGTGAATGGGGACTGGCCTTGGTGTAGTGGAGCTGTACTAGTTTTTTCTCAAACTAACATGCACCTTGGAAAATAAGGGCTGATAAGAGAACCTTCGGTGAATTTGAAAGAATGCTTGTGGGTGCCAAGGTCTGATAAAAGGTTCATTTTTTTTTGGCTGTGAACTTTACGCAGCAGCCAGCTCTGCCATTAGTTGTTTCCCTGTAGTATTTTTATATATATGGAGTAATGCCTAATGGAGTTAGGTAAAAGAACCTTTGGGGCTCTTGATTCCCTCCTTCATCTTAGAAACCTCAGCCCCAATATTTATCACCAATTAACATCTTAGCATGCCTGATACTTGTAAAGTGTTTTCTTGGGAGACACATGGTGAACAAGCATTGTTTTGTGCAGAAATAGGACTGAGGTGTATAAGAAAGTTACCAGCAAAGGCAAGAAGTAATCATACATCAGATGCTGCAAAAATACAAACTATTTCAAGTTAACATACTCCTTTTATTACCTCTCTCCCTGCAGGCTAAGCTAATTACACCGCCCTGGAGGGAGAGCACACAAGAGAGAGATTGCAAGTGCCTTTCTTCAAATGTCATGTGAGAAAAGCCACACAAAGCCTCCAGTTTTACTCATTAAGTTGTGTATATCCAGTTGGGTCTAATTTGGAGAGAGAGGATTCCTTGTCACACTGGTTTAACACGTTTATCTCCACCTTTTTTTGTATCTTTGTATAGCGCCTAGCACAATGAGTGCCAGCACTGACCAAGATGCCTGTGGGCTCCTGTAATGCATCCAGCTGTAGCACTAACCCTGCCCTGCACTGAGACCATGGTCTGCTGTAACCTCTGTGAATGCCCACAATTAAACCTGGAGAAATAGTGCCCTGGCTTTTATGAACAACTCTGCAAGCAACAAAGGGGAAGGAGGAAGAGGATTTATTTAGTTTCTTGAGGAGTTGGACACGTTAAATGTTGTGACTTTTTACAGCTTGCTGCAACAGTGGCTGTAAACAATGTGTAGTCGTAGAAACTAACTAAACAAAAGTCTCTAAATCCCAACGATACGAGTGAATGCTCAGGACTGTTTCTTGGCAAGTGCTTCTGTTCTTTACAGTGCGAAAAGCGTGAAACACAACTTGCTCTGCCAAAATCTGCAGGACAGGTTCCTCCTGCAGGACAGCAGTTGCCTCAGGTACATACTGTGTGGTGTGGATATGGACTCCACTGCTTCAAGTGAGCATCATGAGACCCTGCATGGCAGGTTTTTCTGCAAAAGAGGGGACTGAGGCACAGAAACACTATGACTGATATTCATGAGAGCATTCAGACCTCTGAGTCTTGCATCAGGATGAGTTTGGGCACTGGACTTGAGAGAGCAAACCAAACCCACACATTATTTTTACTATGGTGCCTTGGGTTTTGCTACTGCACACAGCTTGAGAGGCCAGTGCATGGACTCACCAACCAGTCTAAGGACATCTCAGCTCAATGCCACCCAGCTCAAGGGGGAGGATTGAGCCCACAAGGCTGGCCATGGCCCTGAGAGAGTCTGGGCAAGACAGACTCCACCGTATGGTGATGGGCTGACTAAGCACAGGGAGCATGTGCTGGGGGCAGCTGACAGCAGTTAGGGGTTAAAGGCAGTGGGTGTGTGCCATCTCCCCACAGTCCTTACCCAGGCAGACTGCAGCAGCTTATTCCTGCTATCAATCTCTGTCATTAGCTAAAGTGGCAGAGGTCAATGTGCTGAATTAAGAGGCTTTCAGCCTACTAGTGACCCAAGGCTGGGTGGGGAAGGGCAACATGGTGCTAAATGATGGAATTTCGGGGGTTTTCCTTTTTTAAAAGTTTTCTCTTTTTTGATGAAGAAAATGGAAAAAAAATATTATAAAAGCACCCTTAGCATGGCAGTAGCAGCGCCCTCATAGCCAGAGATGTCAGCCCCTGATCTCTGTGTGCTGTACCCACCTTGAATACAGTGCCCACCAGCACATTCACCTTGCCTGACACCTCCTGTACACAGGTCAGGTACTGTTCCCTTGGGGAGGACCCAGCCAAACATTTTGTTTCCTCCCATGTTCACTTTGTGTCCCAGTGCCTTATTTACTGCTCTCTCACTCCTGCACTTAATACCAGTTATAAATTTCCTCATGGACTTTTTTCCTGCAGTGATCCTCACCTTAGTATCTGAGTGCCTCTCAAAGATTAAATTTTGCAGGGAGAGCTCCCAGGGTGGGGTCCATCCAAGGAGAGGCTAAGCACCATTTTCTTACACCTGACTTAGAGGTGCTGAGTAATGAGGGCAATCAGATTTTAAGAGGCATTGCATTTTCTGTTTTCTTGGCACTTGGCATCCTTCTTGGCTATGAATGAATATATAATTTTGGGGGACAAATGAGTTCAGTCATGTTTCATGAATCTTTATTCTTCCCTATTCTTTATAAATCTTTGTTCTGCCCTACTTTCACTTCCTTTTTCTTTCTGCCTATTTTTTTTTTTTTGCAACACTGCTTTCTTTCTTTTCCTCCTGTCTTCTTTTTTCCACTTTTTTGTCTTTATCTTTCTTTTCTTCTGCTGCCCTCCCAGCTTTTCATTACTGTCATCTTTTTTCCCAGCCACTGAACCCTTGATGTTGTTCTAATTGACAGACGGGGTTTAAAAGCACATTCGAAAGCGCCTGTCTTTTTAAATAGACTCCTGTCTCATCAAAAGATGTACAGCAACATTCCATTAGAGCACATCATTTGAAAATAGATTGGGCTTTTAGCAACTGCACTCATATTTTTATAGTTAGGCTGTTCTGCTGGGAATGTCCCTCCCCCTTGCCAGCCCCCATCATCTCCCCTTTTGGAGAGGGCAGGGGGAAAAGATACATTAAAGAGACATTAATGAACATTTTGTTTTGTTTAGGTTTTCTCCCCTCTGCAGCTCTGAGGTGCTTGTTCAGCCTATTTATTTCTTATAGCCACAGCATAGAAAGTTTTGGAATGAAAATTGGGTTGCAAAATGCATATGTGCTGATGTACATGAAGACATGGCTGAAAAACAGCAAAAAAATGGCTCTCATTGCACTGCCTTGTCTGGTATTTTATGAATGGGGATTCAGTCACGGCTTTCCCAACCAAATTGTGCACAGGTCTTTAAGATCCTGTTCTGCAGTAAAGCAGACCAGAAAGCGGTCACTGAGAGATGGCTCTGCCCCACAGGCATGTCCACGCGAGCTTTTAAACTAGATTGCTTGGATACCAATAATATGGTAATTGCCAGCTCCAGCAAGGCAGCTTCACGAATAGCTAAAGCAGCTGTGTCAGGGCCAGCAGACTTCTGGAGAGGGGGACTGGGGGTGTAAAAAGTCCCTGAACCCACTTTGATCTTTGGCAATTGAAAGCAAAGGTGGCTGCAACTGATGTGGCCATTGGGTTGTGTAGGAATGAAAAGGCAAGATCCAGAACCACCAGTGAGCCCAGTCTTTGGGCCTTGCCATACATGTGATGCTGTTCAGTGTCCCTTTACCCGTGCAACCTCTCCAGCAGCTGTGATTCTGGGCTGGGTATGGCAGCAAGTAGGCAGACCTTAGGCGTCCTAACAGGAGAGAGTGAAAAATCTGGAGAAACTGGGAGCCAGGGAGGGTGCAGAAACCATGGGTATCTCCTGGTGGAACAGAGAACTGAGCCAAGTGTCTGTGCTTTCCTCCCATCTTTTTCTGGGCAGCTATGAACTTCTCTACAATGTACATTTTCCCCTATTTCTATGGAGTGATGGTCTGCTCAGTTTTTACATTCAGAACATCAAAGAAGATGAAGATGGAAAAGGTCTTGCAAAGGTCTATTAGATTATGTAGTTCCTCCTGTTACCTCTACAGCCCGCCTCCAAATATTGTTTAATGATAATTACTGTGCTCCTGAAGTTGCTGAAGCTTAATTACCATCTACTTGATAATCTTGTTGTGAGAGGCACCAATACTTTATAAGGCCATCATTCATGAACTACAGTTACTTGCTGTTAAATGTCAGGGCTACTTCAGACAGTCACTACTAACACAACACAGCGATTGCTCTCACCTGAGCCCAGAAGCCATCACTGTTGTTACATTCAGAAGAAAACTGGCCCAAACTCTGAAGCTGGATCCAGTTTTAACTTTAGGTGTGCTACAAGTGCTTAGACCTGGGCATCTAGCATGGACCACAAAACAAAGATGGGCTTCCATGTCTGGAGTCAGAGGTGGCTTTCTTCCACAGGCAGTCTGTAAGCCAGTCTGCTTACAGCTCCTCAGTGTTTCACCCAGATGTGTCAATGGAAAACATCATTTCCCTTAGGGGCTAAGCTCTCCTTTTCTTCCCAAGCTTAGGGAGGCAAAAAATGTTCCTGTTCTAAATCCAGCACTGATCAGTAGCCGGGACTTAATCATCCCCTCTTTGCACTCTCCTCCCCAAGTTATTCACTGTTGCTATGCCACTATCAAGTCCAAGACAGAAGCAATAGGTACACTTTTCAGCCCCTGTGAAGCGAGAGCTCAATGCTCCTTTTTTGCTTTCCATGTTCTGGTTTCCTGTGTAGTAGTGATAATCTCTGTCGCTTTGTTGGATCCTCACAATAAACGGCTTCTCAGATTGATTAAAACCTCTCTGCTTGGCTCGGGCTGTGCATCGATTTTAGCTGCTGCTTCTTGCTTTGTGTACAGCACATCATAGAAATCAGAGATGGAAAAGACCTATTAGGTATCAACTTAAATGTCTGAGTCTCCCCACCTCCCCTCGGTCCCCCAGGGGCTGGCAGGAGATTATTCATTACAATGTATTTGCAGCAACTTTTTCCTATCCCTTCTCAAAGGGCCTAGGGAATGTGCCTGCCAGTCCTTCCCATGCAAGACCCAGCCACACCTAATTACAGTGCTGGCATTAGCAGGGAAGCTGGCTCCCTGGTTCCTGGCCCAATGCTCCTCTCTGCTCAGTAGAGAACAGTCTCTCTGGAGCCCTCTAAATAAAGATGCTTCCTTGGGGCTCTCTCCTCTCAAAGGAAGACACAAACAAGCTAGGCTTTGAAGTTAATGGGTGTTTTTCTTACTCTCAAGCAGGATGCCTAGGTTCATATAAAAAGCATCCCCACCCTCTCTTTCCTTTTACACTAGCCTTTTGAGAGCCAGTTTTCCTGCAGAGATGAATGAGTGGGTTCAGAGGGTTTTTCCTTGTTAAAGATGGGACTGTTGACACCAATCCACCCTCTGAGTCTTGATTTCTTCAGAGCAATTTCTATCTGATGCTGTCTGATCACAGGTATTTCCATTATCCTAATACTTGGGAGCTTGAACCCTTTAAGCCACTGTCTTAAAGGTTGTTCTCCTATTTTCTGCCTTCCAGCTTGACCCTCAGCCACTTCAGCAGAATGGACCTCTCAGTGGAGTCACAGGGACTCTTTAAGATGGAAGCAGGGTGGGCTGTGCCTCTGTACTGACCATACCTTATCACACACACAGATCAGAGACCTCCCTGCAGCATATTAATCTGNGGGGATATGACACAGGTATCTTCTGCAGTGAGACCTATACCCCTGACTGTCTACCTTGGAGACCTACCAGAAGAAACTGTGGCTTCTGCAGAGCGTGGGACCACAGCGTGGTGCAGGGATGAGGGGGGCACCAGGCTGGCTCTAGATGTGGGTTCAGGAGGAGGCTGGGGTTTGCCCTGGAGATCGGGCTCTTGGAGAGCACTGCAGAGTCACAGAGACTCAGGTGGACATGTGATAGAGAAGGGCAACAAGTTCAGTAGTGTAACCAATTTGTACAAGGTGCATCAATTCCCTAGAGAGGCAAGGGGCTGTGGTTGGAGAGATAGTAGGCAAGCATTTTCCCAAGGCTATTTATTCACCTTATTTCCAGACTAATACTCAGACCTTCATGCTTGCTGTGCTTGCTGCCTTTCTGAATTCAGCTCTATTAAAATCAGTGCTTGTGTGTATTGAAATAGAAGATGGAGAGCACAGGGGGAGGGGAACAGTCATTTTTTTCTGTGGGCACACTTTGTGTTTCACCTGCACCCACTGCCCTTACTGTTGCAACCCTTCCCTCTAAAATCCTGCCACACTAAGCTGCTCTAAAGCCCTAAGCACCATAGCCAATTTCTTCACATGAAAACTATGCCTGCTTCAACAAAGGTGGTACACCTGAATAAATGGAGGAATGTGCACCGTTCTTCACTTTATCAAGGACAGCTGCTGAACCAGCTCCAGCCATCTTCAAAACCTCTTTGCAGATGCCAAGAAGGGAGTTTTCAGTGCATGTGAGGATGGGCAAGAAATGCTTGTCCACTCAGCTGCCCTGTGTCAATGAAGCTGCACACAAAAGCAGCATGGACCCAGGAAAAGTTTGGGTTCAGCATAGACTCTAACAGAATACCCAGTTGTTTGCTGCGCTATGCCAACATGAGAGCGAAACCTTTCCTTATGTCACTGTGCATGGGTTTACGTGCATGCTGTGAAACCACTGTGTTCAGATGCAGCCCATTATTGCTTTAAATGTTTGAAAAAGCATGGTAAAATCTCCTCAAGTCTTTCTTTCAGGCCACGTCTACGTGGCTTAGTTAGAAGTTGGACTGTTGGCTAGTAACTTGTTTAAGGATAGTTTCAACAAATAAGTACAAATTTTACAAGTATTCTTATCATTCCAGAAACCCCCACCCTTTTCCCCATTAAATATTTCCACCTCTGGCTACACAAAGGTTTGATATGATGCGCAGCACAACAGAAGGCAGTGAAATCACTGGTGAGGAGAGAGGACTGAGCCAACCAGGGTATGCAAGGTAGAAATGAGAGAGACTTTGGGGTGGATCGGCCATTGACAAAATGTTGTAGACACTTCTGGTAGGTAGTGGGAGCCGGGAAGCATTTTTCCCTGTTGTTTCTTCTCATTAGCTACAGGCTACACTCACATGAGAAAAATCAATAAATTAGACTGCATCTGGGAGATAGGAGACTTGGTAGCTCTGCCAGTCACTGGCTGGCTGTGTGACCCTAGGCACTCAGCCATAACAAATTTCTCTTCTGCTTTCCTATAAGAAAGGAGGCAGAGGGAGGCTATAAAGCATGTTGGGATCTGCAGATGAAAAACACTAGCAGATCAGAGCTGGACTTGGTCTCTCTGATAATACATCAAGAATGATTATAGTTACTTCAAAGTTTTTCTACTGGTTCACAGACATTCTTAATTTTTTAAGATTAAGAATGCTTTTCTGAAATGCTGAAAAAAATGGTTTTTTCAGCATTTGTCCAAAATAGATTTATTTTAGATACTGGTGTTTCTACCCAAGTAATTTTGTAGCTTTGTATTGTGTTTTTTTAAGTAGGTTAAAAAGAAAAAGAAATACCATTGATACCTACCTGGCTCATTGGGAGAGTTGGAAATTTTAGATTCACTGCACAAATTCCCTGTCCCAAAGATATCAGTTATTGATAGCAGTAGGGTTATCGCCTTTACTGGGAGCCTCTGATGTTACTTCTGTTTCAAAGTTTTCTTAGACAGCTTTAGGCTCCTCTTCTCCCACTCAGCTCCTCAAGTGCTCTGCTCTCTTTTTCCCCCATTCTTGTCTTTCTCCCTTTTACAGTCTCAAGGCCAAGAGACTAAGCCACACTCAACCCCAATTTAGATATTTTAGCAGCTGAGCTACAAGACATTCCCACCAAAGGTTTGCACACTGGCACTTCTCTGAGATTTTTCCCAGTGCATGTGGATTTGCATCAGACCGTGCCTTTCCACCAACCCCCTGTCAAAATTTGAAGTCTGCCTTCCAAAACCGTAGGGAATGAGAGCCTGGGTTTGAGATTGGGTTTAGGTTTGCATCCAAATCCACACACATGCCCCAGTTCTCTCTATGTCAATGCTAGTTATCATCCTATGGTGGACACCACACAGATAAATCGGTGAGGTCTCTTCCTAGGATTGAAGAGTGTTAATAAACCCTTATGTCTCTATGAGATCTTCAAGGGAACCATGATATATATATAAAGGGAGAAGACTTGTTCCAACAGATAATATGGACACAGCCTGCAGGAAAAGATGCTGAAGGTCTGTGTTTGATCTTCAGTAATGAGAACACAAGAGGACTTTGCTCCTACCTGGACCTAGTGCTACTTTCATGAAATTCAGTTTATTACAGTTTAGATATGAAGACCTATTGGAAGATCAAATTTTGCATATAATGCCCTAGTCTGACAGTAATGTATTTGCCATACAGTTAAACCAAAAGGTTAAGGAAAAGCTCCAATTTCTAGGTAACTATACAGGCATAAAAATAATAATTTAGTGAGTTTGGACAGGGTATTTTTTCCTTTTCATTCACTGGGCTCTAAAGCAGCCTCAGCTTAAGAAATTAAATTTGACAGGTGATTAGTCCATAATGTGGTACAATCACTTCTAGTATTTGAAGGAAAAATTGAAAACAGACTAGATGTTTAACTTTGAAATGCCTGCCTCAGATGTGATGAGCAGGAACTTTAGATTTTTAGCATCAAGAGCTAGGTGACTTGCAGAACAGGCTGATCTCATGCCCACAGGCAAGATAGGCTAGGTGAGGCCAGCTGTGAATATACAGCAGTAACCAGCCTGGGTTTGCTTTTACCTACTGGGAAGTTTATTGCTATTTCAGTGTTTCGTAAGTGAACTCACATTCTTCAGAATAGATGACAAAGTCCAAGTCTCCTACTTTTATTATTCTGTATTAAGTTGTTCTTCTGCTCCTAATGTTTCTTTTACAGCACAGAGTCCGAGATGGGCACACGGGGAACTAGATCCTGAATCGTAACTTATACTTTTGTTCCCAAACGGCTCCATTACAAGTTTGAAGTTTGCATCTGAACTCCTGTATCTATGAATTAGAAAGGGGAGTGATGGAGGTAGCTATGAAATTATTTCAGACTTACTTCCCAGGTATCCTGCTGCTTTGGAGTATTGCACCACTGGCTGTGAAATGCCCTTGCTGCAATGCAGAACTGGCACCGCAGGCTGCAGAGAGCCATCCGCAGCACATCCTGGTCTCTCTTTTGTCTCTGTCCCTTTTTCTCATGGGCAAATGACTTTTGTGCTCTGTTTCTTGATGACTGTAATTCACAGAGAAATTCCTCAGCACCACAAGTGTTTGTGATCGGGGAAATGCGGTGTGCTGTGTGTGATGAGTAAGACTGGATGTCTTCTGGCACAGGGACTAAAAACGGTGCAGTGAAACGTTCCTCCACAGCAAGGACTGTTCACAGGGTAGGGGTGACAAAGAGACAACAGAGCACCCAGCTCTCCTATTGCACCCCTGTTTTTAAAGGCCTCGGCCATGGATATTCAACCTCAGACTGGGAATTCATGGTCCAGATGTCAGGTGAATCTTCCCAGCCAAATCAGACAAAGGTATAGTCATGGATGTGGCCCAGTTAGCTCCATGAAGCATGAGTTGGCCCGTTGGGAACAGCAGCCAGTGCTGTTCACTGCAAAGGCTTTCTGTGAAGCAATATGAAGCTGTTTGCAATGTAAAGTCATCCCTCAGCAGCACCTCTGGGGCAGTTTGGGTTAGGGAAGCATTAAATAGCATCCATCACATGTGATACCCTTCGCCACAAGGATGAAATCCATGAACTTGGCGAGAGCTCAACAGTAACAACACCCCTTATCTTTTAAATGAGTAGAGCTCTTATCTCTTCAGACATTCAGGCCAAGTAGAAGCTGGATTGGATCTTCACTTCTTAGAGTTTTCTAAGTTTCCTCTCTTTTGGCTGGAAAACACCCAGAAAGGGAGACAAGAGCTTTTCACTGTGCTGGGACCAAATCCAGGTAGAAGCAGCAGAAACTATTTTATTGCTTTCAGTTGAAAATCCTCCCGCCCTGCTCTGCTGTCCATGCAACAGGCTAAAAGCAGCCTGCAGCCTCCAGTGCCCTCCTTGAGTGACTGTATTGCTGTGCATGGAAATATGCTCCATCTATAGCATTAATTCCTGACTGCATAGAAAAGAGAGAGTATTTCATGTTTGGTATAAATTGTTAACTTCGCAACAATCTGCATATAATTAACAGCCTGGGAAAACTCAGGGTTTTTTCTTCCCTTGCCAGCTTCCACTAGTAAACACTGATAACACTAAGGGCCTTTCTTATAATTTGTATTTTGACAAACCCATTTTGTGTGCTCCTCAGATGCCACTTCTGAGTTGTTAGCTCATCTCAGGAAGTTGATGCAACAACAGTAGGGAAAAGATAAACATACTGATACTCACTGCCAAGGTAAATCCTCTCTGTCCCCTCATCTCCAGCCCATACCCACACACCAGCTCATACCTCCAGCCTCCTTCACAGTTGGCTCTTCTTGAAGAGGAAGCCCAGCTGTAGAGAATGCAAGAACACATTCAGGATGCAAACTTAGAGACGTTCTCCTGCTGATCAGCTCCAAGAGTGGTTGAACCTGTGGCCTCATCAGGCATAGTGTGATGAGACAGTCAAAGCCTTATTCTCCACAGGCTGGACCATATAAGGAGAGGTTCATCCATACATGACACTGCCACCCCACATGGCTGGTAGGAACCAGACTGCTGCCAAAAAGCTTTGCACTGCTTAGGAAAAGAGAAGGAGGTGCAGGCTGGGCTTTGTTTGGCCATGATTACAAATCCCAGCTCTAAATTATCTGTGTACCTCACTTGTGATGGAGGAGGCTCCTGACAGAAGCAGGAGCAGATATGGTACACCTGTAGACCCCAAGGTACACACCCAACACCTGAGTCCCAACCACCTCAGTGAGAAAGCATAAATTAACCTCATTTGCCAGCTGGACCTGTCCTAAGCTGCCCTTGCAGGGGATATTGTATCTTGAGCAGATTGATGCTCCTATTAGACAGAAGGGAAGTGAGGGGACAGTCTGATGAGCTCTTTAACTTTTACTGACTTCCTTACACCAATCTCTTAGCTATTTTAATTCCCCTTTGAAGGCAATAAAGGGAGGGCTTGTAGCTCACTAGGCTCATCTGAAATATCTCACTGAAGTGACTGAAACTCTATCTTAATATTCTCTGTGACTGTTGGTTCCGGTGGCTAGTTTCTGACTTTCATGGCTCTTTGGTTTCTTTTTCAGTAAATGTGTGTGTGTATTTCTCAGTTATTTTTTGTGTGCTTGTTTCTCTTCTAGCACAACAGACAGACAGATGGCTGTGACTATTTTGCTAGGCCAAAGTATTCTTGGCTGGATTCCCCAGATGAGTAATGTGGTGATAACTTAGTGGTGTTTCCTTGCTACTCCAATGCTGAGCAGGGAGGGAAAATTAGAGGGATATGTGAAGGGGTAGAGGAAGCGAAAAGTCAGATAATGACAAAGCTGGGAAATTGTTAACAGCAAGGAAGACTTTTGTCAGGGGTTTTCCTTGAGTAACCTCAGCTAGGCTCATCCTAGCTTCTGGGAATTTTTAAAACAACGGAGGGGGAAGAAAAACAACTCGGCAGACAAACATGTCCAGACTTTTTTCTTTCTTTTTACAAATGCCATTAAAAATTGGGAGTGCAAAAGCAGCTTAGAGACGACATTTCAAAGAGGGCTGAGGGTGGAGAGAAATTGCAAGGTAAACAGGACAGTTTCTATCTTCCCCCTACCTCTAGCCTGTGTGCAAGGAAAGATAACAGCAGCAGGAGAAAGCAAAGTCTGCCATGGAATTTAGCTCTTCTTTTTTTCCTTGTAATGGAGAGAGAGGGAGAGACTGCATGTGCTTCTGAGGCGTCTCTGCCTGCTTTGAACCTTATCAACAGGGACTGTGCAATGCAGTTTCTCTTTCTCCCTCTCTTCTTCTAACTTTTGAAGCAAAACACTTACGTGCAAGGAATGTCGGAACATCTGACAGCTAGGAAGATAGAGGAGAAAGCCAAGGAGTAGGAAGGAGGGGGCTATTGGTTCCCCTCCTCATCATCCTCTTTTTTTATTTTCTTTCCCTGTTTTCTTTCTTTGATTAAAGAAAGGAAGAAGGAAGAGAACAGTGTAGAGATGTCTTCCCCACCCCTCCCTTAACAAGTCTCAAGAGCATGGCCTGTGTTGAGTCAAGCAGATTGTTAAGGGAAAACTGCTGTCAATGGGATCTCAAAGATACAATTCTTTTTTTAGGAATAAAGGAAAGACAAAAGCCTCTTGTCACGGCTGCTCGCTGTTTATGAAATGTTTTGCCTGTGTGAGACCTACAGGGAATCTAGCAGTGTGCTGAATTCGTTGATCTCCCACATTCCCTTTAGAAGGGATCGCTTGCCACATACTTTTGCAAGTAGAGACAGTTTATATATGCATCACTACTCACTGTTTTTCAGGTTTATATACTCAATTAATAGGCATTTGGATAGGTTCTTAAATGTGTAAGACAGATGTAAAATAGGCAAGGAAGAAGAAGCTAGGGTTTGCAGGGGAGCCATAGGATGGTGGGCACATCTGAAAGGCCGGCCAGAAAAAAGACTTCAGAGCAGGAGCTCAGCTCTGCTGAAAATCTGGTCCAGCACTTCTATTAAAGAAAAAAATCTTAGTATCTTGCACCACGCTTTCATTGTGCCCTGGCAGAGGTTGAATGAGTTAGGCAGAGGTTCAAATCAAAATCCCAGACCTGGACTTGGAAGAAGCTTGGAGCCAGATCTGAGCTTTTGCAGATGGTCCCTCTATATATAATGAGGTCAATCAAAACATCTGATCTCAATACCCTTGAACTTCTGGAGGGGGCATGAATTTGAGCCCAGGAATATGGGATCATCTGTAACTATGCAGTGGTCTCTGCCAACTGCTTTTCTTTCCTGGCAGGCTTGACATGTCCCAGCTGTACTGCTGAGTCTCCTTTAGAAGATGCTTTAGGTATAAACGTAAAGAAAAGGAGCCTTTCTGGATAGCCTTCTTTCCTCAGGTGCTTCTTTACAGGGAGGAACAAAAGATAAAAGGAGTGGATAACTTATTGAGTGTCTCTTATTTCAATGATAAAGACGGGGTGAGAAGCATTGAAAGGACTGTCCTTTCTTGAAGCCATTTCAACATGTGTGAAACTGGGCAATGCAAAGTGCATCTCTTCTAAGTTCAGCCAGGCTCAGGGTCACCAAAAATCCCAAACACATGGTTTTGTTCCCCTTTTGACCTGACAGCTCATTCTGCTCAGGAATTGCTACACGATAATAATGAGGAAGGTGTAAAAAGTCTCAGGGTTAAATCAGGTTTGTGCCTGGTTGACAGGGGTAAAGTTGCTGGCACCAGTGGTCCTACAGGTCAGCTGCTACATGATCAGACTGAGCATCCAATCCAATCTAGTTTTTCAGACACCTCCTGAAAGATGTCAAAATCTACTACTGGGCTTGCACTGCTGTTATTAGAGAGCAGCATGTGTTTAGAATAGATAAGACAAGGCAAAAGGAGTTTGGAAGATGAGGAGTATTATTTCCACTAAAACAATGCAATCCTGGAAGATTACAGTCCCCTCCAGTGACACAGCAGAGAAGGGAAGTGAACTCATATCCAAGATGGTGAGTAAGACATTGTCCATCGGCAGGTTAGCGGAGAAGATATGGATATGACATGGGTCTCAAAGGTTTGAAGGCCAGCAGAAAAGGAGCTTCAGAGCAACGGAATGGGGATGTTGCTGCAGGGTACCCTGTCAGGCAGTGCTTGCTGTGGGTGTACAAAAGCAGGTGGCTTCTTTTTTCTGCGGGAAGGAGTGAGAAAAGTGTTTTCAATCCTTCAGTGGGTACTAGGCTCCTGTTGGGTCATTTGGAATCTATTTATGGTGTTGCTTATACTGCATCACAGCTTTCAGTCAATCTGTGTCCCCAAATGCTGTTCACAGAAAAAAAAAATTACAAAAAAAATTCAAAAGCAGAGGGTGTTTGGAGCGACAAAGGAGGAGGGCATGGACTGCATGCTACATTCAGCTGCGAGACAGCCAGGAAGAGTGAGGCAGGAATCAGGGAGAGGAAGGACCTGATCAAATAAAGGTGTGTGGGGAGACCAGCTGTTAGGCCAAGATGGAGGGGGAACAACGCCAGCCCAAGTCCCAGCCGGCAGCTCATCTCAAGCCAGGTTTCAAGAGGACCTCTTTTCTCCATTCTGCTTTTTCACCTGGCTCTGCTGCCCTGCACAGATCTCCAGTTGCTGCTGGTTTATTCAGCTGTTCAGGCACATGCATCTGGACTCAGCCTTTGCTGTTAATGATTTGCAGTAGCACAGATGGCTCCTGCTCAAACTGGTACTAATTGGGCTGGTGCCTCACTCAGCTGCTGTCCCAGCACTCCCCATGCTGCGTGCATTGCCTTGAGGCACAAAACTTTTCACTGCATCCAAAACCTCCCCCTAAGAGCACCAGCCATCAGAGAGCCAGGGCGATCTGACATACAGGCTCACTCCTGGAAGGCTTGCTCCTCCAGCCAGCAAAAATGCTTATCTCCCTGGGAGCAGGGCAGCCCGTGGTCCTTGAGTGTGCAGGTGGCAGAGGAACAGAGGATGCTGCTGCAGCCCCTCCATGCTCATTACCAGGATCATCCCTCTCTCTCTAGAGCCTGCCTCTCTCTGGCTGTGAAAGAAGGAAGGATAAAGTCCTTTCCCCATTGAGCCCAGACTTCCCATTTCACTCTGTTTACTGGGCTGTTTTTTTCTTGCAGGAGGGGTCTAGCNAGAGATGGAAAAGACCTATTAGGTATCAACTTAAATGTCTGAGTCTCCCCACCTCCCCTCGGTCCCCCAGGGGCTGGCAGGAGATTATTCATTACAATGTATTTGCAGCAACTTTTTCCTATCCCTTCTCAAATGGCCTAGGGAATGTGCCTGCCAGTCCTTCCCATGCAAGACCCAGCCACACCTAATTACAGTGCTGGCATTAGCAGGGAAGCTGGCTCCCTGGTTCCTGGCCCAATGCTCCTCTCTGCTCAGTAGAGAACAGTCTCTCTGGAGCCCTCTAAATAAAGATGCTTCCTTGGGGCTCTCTCCTCTCAAAGGAAGACACAAACAAGCTAGGCTTTGAAGTTAATGGGTGTTTTTCTTACTCTCAAGCAGGATGCCTAGGTTCATATAAAAAGCATCCCCACCCTCTCTTTCCTTTTACACTAGCCTTTTGAGAGCCAGTTTTCCTGCAGAGATGAATGAGTGGGTTCAGAGGGTTTTTCCTTGTTAAAGATGGGACTGTTGACACCAATCCACCCTCTGAGTCTTGATTTCTTCAGAGCAATTTCTATCTGATGCTGTCTGATCACAGGTATTTCCATTATCCTAATACTTGGGAGCTTGAACCCTTTAAGCCACTGTCTTAAAGGTTGTTCTCCTATTTTCTGCCTTCCAGCTTGACCCTCAGCCACTTCAGCAGAATGGACCTCTCAGTGGAGTCACAGGGACTCTTTAAGATGGAAGCAGGGTGGGCTGTGCCTCTGTACTGACCATACCTTATCACACACACAGATCAGAGACCTCCCTGCAGCATATTAATCTGTGGGGGGAATACTTTCAAGCATAGTGCAGTAGGATAGGAGAAGCAACCCTACAAAAGAAGTGAATAACCCTCTCCTGGTTTAGTTCCCTCCCCAGCTCATGGGAGGGTTGGTGTTGTGTAGAAGGGAGGACCTTCGTGCATCCCAGTGCATGGCTGGGAGCAGGAGGTGCAGCTGTGGCACCCAGTTGTTGTCTGCAAAATAAACCCTGTCCTTTGACTAAAAGGCAGGAAGAAGGGATAAGGCAGCTGGCAGACAACTTTTACACCTCCCTATTCTCAAAATTGTTGAGCAGCTCTTGGCTTGGCCCAGGATATTTTCCATTTCTATTGCCAGTAACATGCAGAACAATGGAGAATCATCCCTTGTTTTCTGCATCTCTTTTGAAAACATAGAGTTTCTCTGGACACATTAAATGGCCTGGATTCAGCCAGCACAAATTCCACCCAAGCTCCCATTATCTCATGTTTCCCACTGGCTGGCTTTAAGCCTGCAGAGGTGCATAGTCAAGAGAAAACAGGNAAAAAAAAAAAAAGTTTGAGAGATGAACACCAGGATGGGGGATCAACAGACTCAAGTAAAGGAAAATATAGGTGCTAGAAATGTCTTTCAAAGAGGAAAAAAGAGTAGCAAATAAATTCAGGATGGCATTTGGTATGTTCTGATTGTTAGATCCGCCATGTTATGGCACTGCCTCCTTTTCAAAGGATACAGTGAGGCCAAAGTCTTACAAAACTGTTGAATAACTTGGTGCTTACAGTAACAGGGGTCTGGGGCTTCTGGGTTCCAGAAGCCCTTTCCAGTTAAAATCCTCTGAAAATTAACAGTGTGTTAGAAGGGTCCAAGAATATCTTATTGGGCATATCTTTAGGTCATGTGGAATCCAGATGGACTTGGGATCCACCACATCTAGCAGGGCCTTCAACAAGGAGCCTTCATGGAGCAGTGGCTGGGTAAATGCTGCAGTTTAGCATCACGTTGGTTGGAGGTCTGGCTGTGAGCTAGGCTGGCTTTTACTGGGACATAAGTTGGTTGCACACCAGACCGTGTCCATTAAGGTGCACTTGGTATGTTTGCTAGCACTGCAGCTCTGTCCTCCAGCCAGTGTACCTAAAATAGAAGACTTTTTAAGCCAGACATACTATGTATTGTAAATTCAGCAGCACTCCAGGTGCGTCTAGGCAGGATGCATCTGCTAAGCCTGGTGCAGTGATTTTAAAAGATCACTATATGTTGCTTGTGCTAAAACCCATGTGTTCTTTTGCATTTTCTTTTCCCAGTAAGCCAAGTGTAAACAGATATAATACTTGGGATCTTCTAATTGTTGTAATGTGTTATCTGCGTGCAAAAGTAACATTTGTGAAAGATTTTCTCAGGAAGTGAAAAGGAAAGTACAAAGTCACCCCTGAAATAAATTGGCTCTAGGTGAGGAATTGAACCACTAAATTAACATGACATCAGACACTTCAGAATGTCTATGGATCTAGTAAAAAAATAAATAGGCTAAAATTCCTGCAGGACCAATAGAGACCAAACATACCAGATCCAGTGTTATCCAGGACTGTGCATAACCTAGCTAATATTTACCTTGTTAGCAGCCATGTGTGAAAACAGATATTTTCACAAGTATTTTGGAGTTTTATCCCAGCTGATACCTTGGCATTTGTGGCAAAAATAATTGTTTACAAAGAAAAATGTCCCCAAGACTGCAACAGGGATACAAGTTTTCTGTCTGCAGAAAGTGTTGAAATAAGATACAGAAGCAAACACCAGAGACACTATTCACTACAGAAACAAGCTCCCCTTCCAACACCTTTGAAAGATGTGGGAGAAGCAACACAACTCATAGTAATACTGCTTACTATGGTGCTTTTCATTGGGAAAATAAAATTAACATGTTAAATGTTTATTTTGCTCTTTATATCAAATTACCTGTTGCTACTTGACTGTTCTGAGCTGCACCAGGGAAAAATTACTTCTTTATACAGTGCAAACAGTGAAGCATCTGCCGTAATCAAATGGTCACTTACCTGCCCATGAAGTTTGGGGGTTAGAGTCAGATGGGGCAATGAGAAGAGACTGCCAGAGGAGGGGACCAGGGCACAATTACAACGATGGAGACATGGGAAGACTGGAGAGGCTTACCTCTGAACAATGCTGTGAAATATCCCACCTCTCTGCTCCTCTGCTCTCTCCAAAATAGATAACAAGAAACAGAGCAGTCCTACTGAATGGGTCAAATAAGCTTTTGAGTTCTCCCTTTCCCCTGAATCAACGAACCTGCCATGTGGGTAATTAGTCTGCCAGTCTCATTCTGGCAAGGCTGCTTTTGGAGTGTGACATATTCAAAGAGGTCACAAGCTCATTCTTTCCCCTATCCTCCCTTTACCTTTTTTTTGTGTCCTTATTCTTCTGGTTTTTTTAGTAATGCCCTCCTCCAGCACAAATTGACTCTGGCAGTAATTTGTCATGTCACCTTAAGTAAAATTTTGAACACAATTGTGGAAGATTCATGGGGGAGCAAAAGCGCCACATCTTTTATGCATTTCAGATAGTAAAGTATAAATCAAAAAGCCCATGGACCTGTTCTCAGGAAGACAACAAGAAAAAAAAATGTAAACCATAGTGAGTAAAGCTAGAATGTTTCTCTGTCTGATGCTGCACTGACAAGTCTGGGATTTAATTCTTATTGTTCAGTGACATATCATCCTTATATCAGGGTGAATACAGTTGATAAAACAGATTTGAGAGAGACCCAGTGTACAAGCTCCTCCTGTCACATTCCTCTTCCTCCCTTAAAAGTCAGGGTGAAAGTTAAACCCTAAGGGACACAGGTAAAAGGCTTCATGCTGAGAGTGAGGGGCTCGGGGTTAGGACCTGATGTTATAACTGCTTAAATAGGTTGGTCATTCTTGACCTTTGAGGAAATGACCTCTCTCAGATGACTTTGGCCTTGTGGTTAAGGGTCTGGAGTAAATTTGGTTAAATTCAGGTTCAAGTCTCAGCTCTTCTGCAAGCCTCTTTTGTGGGAATGATTTACCTACTCTGACTTGAAGGTTTGAAAACATTTTAAAACTGAGCAGTTAAATACCATCAGAAATGAATGGGAACTGGCTGAACAGTTTCTTAAAACTCACCTTTGCAGTCTGAGGGTAATGCCTCTCCCTCCAAACCTGGGCTGATGTTCACCTTCCCACCATCATTTGCCCTGTCGGTTTTGATAGCAAAAGCTTCAGGAAAGGGATCGTTTCATTCCTCGTTCCCACGCAACCTCCAGTTCTTGTGGCCTCAACGTGTTGTTATAGTAAGAGCAACATCAATGAGATGTGAAGGGACGGGGAGGGCTGGCTGCATGCAGCTGGTAGGACATTCAGCAGGCGGGTCTGCGTGTATTGCCTGCCTGTATATCCATACCTGCATTGAATCTATTGCCTGTAACCAAACAGCTCAAGGATTTTGTAGGCCAGATCAGTCTGCCTCTGATCCCCTCCTCCACTCCAGCTGATTTTATGTTACAGGCACAAGCCATAATATCCTCCTTTTTTTTTTAATGCATGATCGATCTATTTTAAAAGTACACACAGCTATATGGTAGGAGAGATTAAACAGCAGTGTAGAAAAAGATGTCCTATGGGGAAATCTGATTATACCCTTTTAGGGGGGCTTTCTTGTTGAGAGTCAGCCTGCATATTCCCACACTGTACTTGAAGGTCAGTCATTGTCTTATGCAGCTTCCTACAACAAAATTGAGAGGAGTATGATGAGATCTTATAGTCACAAGAGAGCTCATTTGTTCAGCAAATCCAGCCTTGACCCTTTCTAATGTTTCCTTTCCCTTCCTTCCATCTCTTCTGCTGGCTTGTTTTTAGCTGAATTCTTCCACTAAAACCTCCCTATCAATATTCAGGGATGATTTCTGAAGTTTGGATAAAGTCTATCAAATCCGACAGAGACCAAAGTGCCAGGCATATTTGTAGAGTCTAAACAGCTATCACAGTCCATGGAATCAAAGACTTTGTGTCACTTCTGCTTCTTCTTTGGTGGGAAAGGTGCTATTGTGAATTCTTTATTTTTACCAAGTATATTTGAATATGATAGCAAGCTCACGTGTGAAGCTCAAACCTGGGTCCAGCTCTGCAAAGGCTGGCACTGTAATTTTGTCTCCAGGAGCTGGGAGCAGCCCACAGGGAAAATGAGCATGCTGTGCTGTTGCCTGGAGTCAGTCCTGATGTTGGTTCAGATGCTGATGGAGAATGGACCCTGCAGCCAATTAAAAGTGCTCTGGTTGCAGGTTTCCTTACAAGTCTCTTCCCCATGTGAAAGGCAGAGCTAAAGCTTTTAAATGTATTTATACATATATGGACGTGGAATCTGTCTGCCTATGCACAGCCTATGAACACTGAAAAACTGTTAGAAGTTTGGAGCAGAAAGACTTTAAACCCACAGGTTTGTAATCTTTTGTGGTTGTTCTCCAAGCAGTATTTCTGTCTGCCTTCTGCTTAATGAATTAGCAAAGCTAAAAGAGTAGCATGAACTTTCAGAAGATATACTTCAGTGCCCCTTATGGCTGATCTGGAAATGATGCTCATTATAGCACTATATGAGCAGGATAGGTAACCCAAAGATGTCAGGAAAGGCTGCAGGCTAAAATAGCTAACCAAAGGTTCCTTTTAGACATTTTATTCATCCCAAGGATGGCATTAATAGCACCATTAATTTTGTATTTTTATTTAATTTCCAGGGATTGTGCCAAATAAGTACCATGTAGCTTTCTGTGAAAACAGTATCAGCCCACCCCAAGATCTGTTGAGATGCCCATGTGCATGACAAATGGGGAGCAAAGGCTGCTTCAGGAGTTTTCCCCTTTCCAGGCTGGGAGGAGTAGAGCTCTGGGGACCCGCCAGTGCCTAAGCAGTAGCTGAGCTCACTCTTGCCCATGGCACTGGGCACGGGAAGGGAAGCCTGGGCTGGCATAGGAGTATTTGAGGGAGGACAAATGACATTTTGTCCATTCTTGGAGGTCACTCACACTCATTCCCCAGTATGCACTTGCCTATAAATGACACGGAGGGTGGGCATAGACAGCCAAAATAGAGAGTGCTGCACTAAGGGGGATTCTGAAGTTATTATTACCAGGCCAGGTTATATGCAGTGGGTCTAACCATCTAAATATATTTACTGGAGATGAGGGGAATGAGGGTGCCAGGAAGGGGGGGATGGGTGGGAAAAACTGTTTCAGTAATGTTGTGGTTTAACCCAGCTAAACACCACACAGCTGTTCCCTCACTCTCTCCTTCCCCAGTGGGATGCGGAGAGAACTGGGGAAAAAAAGA
>VZTL01018391.1:588-29578 GCA_013400535.1 Scopus umbretta | reverse complement strand
AAAAAAAAACCAAAAAACCCAAAACACAAGCCAAACGTGTTCTGTAAAAGAGCCATGGGACCTTTGAACAGAACAAGGGCAAAAAAGGGCTGTGGAAAAATATCTAGATGATAGCTATGCAGTGATATATATTAGAACAACATTAGAAGAGCTGGCTGGAGATAGATCAGAAGTGAGGGAAGAAAAGTGCTTTTGCAAAACATAGCACCTTATGTGGAGAAGGATTATTTGCTACCTGATGCTTAAATAAAGCAACTGGCATTAGACTTGATGAACTCCTGACAGAAAACTCTGAAACTGATGCAGCACCATTACTGTCACTCAGCTCAATATAGCAAGAAGATTTTAGATAGATCAGGAAATTCTAGTTAGCAAGTGAACTATGCATCTTAGTAATATCTCTTAGGAGAAATACGAGATCACTGGCTGAACACTTCATTCAATGTGTAAATGAGCGTGCATATGATAAAACCTGAATTACTAGGAAATAAATATGAAAAGGCTGCTATTTTACCTGTTTTACTTTTGAAATAGGAAAGATGATGAAGGTTCGTATAAGAAGCAGAGGAGGACTATAGAACAATTCCTTTCAAGTTCTAACAGTGACATTTTGCAATGGAAAAAGGTAAAACCCCGAAGTATGTCTGGCAATAGGTTGCCTCAACAAAATGATAAAAGATATTTGCATTTACCCTTTGATTTTTAGAGGGGGAAATATTTTAATCTTCTTTAGTCTCTGTTTCTCTGTTACTTTTTTGCAAATGGAGTTCCCTCCTTGAAAGGCTTAATGTTCATTTTCGTGCAGCTGATTCATAGCACAGTTCAGGTACAAAGTGAAATGCTCCATTTTGAGTATTAAGGAGGTGCATCATTCTTGACCTTTACCCTGTGCACAAAGTGTGCTGCATCTTATTTAAAACAAATGATCTTATTTATTCTGCTTTCTCAAAAAAAAGAAAAGGGCGGGGGGAGAGATATGGGACTGAATCAAAAAGTCTGTTAGCAGAATAATGATTCCTAGGCACTCCCAAATCTGAAATCTGACACACTAATTCTCTGCTTCTTAAAATGTGCTGTAATGTTTGATGCTGAGAATCACATCCAAACTCCATTTTCTTAATACCCATTTTGCACAAGTATGAGGTAATTTTAAAAATGTGTTTTAAGAACATGGGTTCTCCATGTTTTGTTGTGGTTGCGTGTGAAATCTGGTGGTGAATAGTGGCTTTGATGGCTTTTTCCTGTAAAGTAGGGACAGCCAACTAGAATCCAAGGAAATGTTAGTTACAGCAGCCTGTGGATAGATCAAAGCTTGTGAGTAAATTATAGCCCTGAGTAGTCTTACAGTTTTTCCTTCTTTGCATGAGGGACAAATTTCTGGCACTATTTTGCTGATGTGGAGTCCGTCAGAATACCTCTGCCAGTGCAATTGAACAGATACTTTAGACAGTTAATCTTACAGTGCTTCTTCAGGAGTGTAAATGAGGAACAACTCCAGATCAGTCTCAGCAGGGACAGCAATGAGCGTTATGAAATGAAGACCTGGGCCTTTAAGAAGGGCATTACCCATGAAAGCCTGAAAGCCCAGTATATTGGCAGCAGATGGGCAGATAAAAGGGTTCTTGCCAATTACTTGTGCTACATCACACTCGGAGAGATGTTCTGTTATGTAAGTGTCCCAGACTGGGGGGGCCTTATGAATAAGAACAGATTTGTCCATGATGCTTTCAGCTCTTTTAACCAATGACTTGAATTGAGTTTGCTCTAGCAATTCCCTCTTTCCTCCCTTTCCCTTTTTGTGCCAAGCAGCATTAGTACTGTGTTTTTGTTTAATTTCGGCTTAATGCTTATAGAGATCTAGAAACATTTTCAGACTCTCCCTGAAAAATGAGCAAGTACAAAAAATACAAATACTGATGATGCAGAGAAAGTCAAAAGATGATGTGGCATTGCCAGAACAGCAATGTCTTGTGGAAACATTGAACTCTTCTAGTTGACCCTGATTTGAGAAAAGGTTTGGACTCAATGACCTCCAGAGGTCCCTTGCACCCTGAATTTTCTATGGTTTTGTGTTTTTAACACTTTATCAAACAGGCCAGGGAGGTTACAGACTGATTTGTGATGTATGGCATTGCCTAGCTGGATCAGAAAGTTTTGATCTGCCACTTTGGTGCAAAGACAGGTCCATGCAGCAGGGTTCTAGGACAGATTTGGGTGTCCTACAATCCTTGGAATTATGCAGAGGTGAAGTAATCAGTCCCAAGTCAATTTTATTGAAGTGAACTGGCAGGAAGGATCTGTGGAAATAACATTTGGCATAAGAGAGCACAACAAATATTCCATCTATCTATGCTTTCTGAAGTCCAAGATTTACTGTAGTATTTCCTAGGCTGCTCATTAGTGAGTAATGTGAAACCTATGTTCAAATAAAATATGTGCATTGGCAGTGAAGGTCTTCTGATTTTTTTAGGGGCTTCCTATGCTCTCATGTAACACCTGTTTTGAATCAATTTTGAGTTTATAATATCTTCTGTGCAAAGCACTTAAAGGATTTGGATCAAGACCTCAATATTTTATATGAAGATTAAGTTGTGTGGTGAAAAATTGACTAAAGAACAGTAACTCCATTATAGTTTTACAGCATTCAAGTTAGGTTTTTACATATTACCCCTATCTTAGAGATTGTGACTACAAGAACAAAAATAGCCTTTCCCCTTTCCGCCCCCAACACAGAGGGCAGGAAGTGTTAGCGTTCCAGGTCTTAAGAGGTGTGAGTTAGCTATATAAAAAAAGCAGTAGTGTTATGTACTTTGTTCACATTGATATGCTTCTAATTGGGTTTGGCATAGCAATGAAGTTGATCCTTTGATCTTGTAACTTCAGCTCTCAAAAGAAAGCTATTTTACAGAGTCATGCTACCTTGGTCTCACCTCTGCCTGGTAACTTTTAAATGTTTTGACCAATATTAAATTTAGGTGATTCATTAAATATCATGAAACTGGATGGACAGGGAAGAGATGAGGAAAAACCATTAAATATGTTATTCTGAAAAGCATACACTACATCATTAGGTCACAAGATTAGACATCAAAAGGTTTAATGCAGCCGAACACATTGAAACATGACTTGATAGAAAACTA
Organism: Scopus umbretta; assembly: GCA_013400535.1. Taxonomy (NCBI): domain Eukaryota; kingdom Metazoa; phylum Chordata; class Aves; order Pelecaniformes; family Scopidae; genus Scopus; species Scopus umbretta. Next base: position 26,438 of record VZTL01018391.1, on the reverse strand, counting down.
AGCTTTCTTATTTGGGTTTGGAGATGAGAATGAAATTTCTGGAGCAAGAGGATGTAAAGCTTTTAGTGAGAGAAACTGTAAAAACAAGTATATTTAAATGAAAAAATGGTGGAATTGAATGGTAGTATTCACAGCTATAATGGTACCTACTAGTCTACATGTTATTCCCTTTCTAATTTGATTTTTTTGAAACTGCTGTGTTATATCTCAATGAGATTGCAGTGTGCTTCCAACAAGGTTGGATAAAAGCCTTGCACAGAATATGGCTGCATTTGCATGTTATCAAATCTGGATGCTCAGATACAGGATAATTTATATAAAATACATTCAGCCTCACAGCAGAGTTGGGGTTGGAGTTGGAAGGGATCTCTGGACGTTCCAGCCCCCTCCAACCTCCACCTGGTCCAACTCTTCCACTCAAACAGGGCCACCTATAACCCAGGACCATGTCCAGATCTTCTACAAGATTTACATCTATTCAGTTTTATATAAGTATTAAAAGCATAGTAATACCACAAATTTTGATTGATTACATTACTTCAGGCAAAGTTTTTGATTAATTTTGGAAATCACCTCAAGCAAATGCTAATAACTCTGCATCTTGCTGTTGTCCTGAGAAAACAAACTTGTAGTGGCTTCAGACCTTTTTAAGAAATAATACAGACTCTATTTTTGTCTCCATTTCTAGCTTCTCCTCATAAATACATCTGAAATATCATATAAAATTTCATGGATCACTTTAAAAACAAAGAGTTTAGGAAAAAATAGTATTTTTAGACATCAAGAGCTGCAAAGCATAATTTAATGAAGCAGGAAAGAGCATAATCATTGAGATGCACTGGCCTTTTCTTCAGTGGTGTAAAGTTTCTAGAGAACACTGAGGTACCAGAATGTAAACCTTTGACTTTGAAGCTTTGAGGTACTATGATTTAGGGGTGATTGGTATTTTATTCTTTTTTCAGTTGGAAGAAATGTAAGCATGTAGAAACTCTTCAGTTACTGAAATCAAATGATAATCAAATGGTAAATAAAACAGGCAAAGGTACTTTAAGGCATGTTTATCTGGGCAGGGGGGATGTCAGTTATATCTTGTGCTCTTCTCTGTTATTGTCTCTTATGGTAAACTTACATTGTAAACACTTTAAAGATGGGAGACTTATATGTACTTGTTAGTAGCAATTTTAATGAAATGAGCTGTGGGTGGTGACTTGAGCTTCTTGTTTCTGCTGTGATATCAAGAAAAAAATGAATGTATAGAAAAATGAACTTTCACAGCTGACTAAAGAACAAATGCAGTGGAAGTAAAAGATGATCATAAAACTACTGTTAAGGACCTTCTGTGTTGTCCGTTTCCAAGTCCAGACTGCTTCTCTAGTGAGCTCCATAAACATTTTCTGTAGATTTTTTGCTTTTTGTTTGAAGTAATAAAATAAGAAGAAATTATTAGGAAGTAATAGGGGCTAACTTGTAGCACTAAAACTTTTTTTTTTTTTTTTCCTAAACTGAAATTGCTCTAAAAGACATTTCAATTTAGACCTGGAGAACATTCAAATTTTTTAAACATTACCCACTCTCTTACCTTCTTTTAAAACTTCTTTAAGAAGGTGGGATGTAGGATCTGGCATGCCTTTGTGTTTTAGTAGTAAAGAAGTAGAGTATTGGTTACCAGTTTAACATGACAGCAAGTGTGAAGATACCGTCTTTGTTGGCTGCTTAATTTGAACAGTGTTGGACCAAGACTTAGCTTTCCCAGAGTAGCTGAGGATGATTGCTCTCTTTTGGAAATATTTCTCCTTAATTCTATTCATTGATTTTTCTTTGAATAGCAAAGCGTGAAATTGAAACTCCTTTTGCATTTTCCGTTTTTGCAACAAGGAAATTTCTTTCCCTGAGACAGAAATCTCTTTTTTTTTTTTTTAAAATGCCTATAACTGATATGATGTCCTGCAGGTTTTTTTGCAATAAACTTTCTACTGGTGGCTGCAAGAGGATGTGGAGCATATCTCACTTAAAGAACTTAAGTGATACTTGTAATTCTGCAGCCTTTTTTCTACCAAGTGTCATGATCTGCACGATGAAGAAATTGAAATCTTGCCCAAGTTGGGAGGGTCAACTTAATGAAGCGGTCAATCCTATGCTCTCCTTGTCCTTTCCTCAAGTTTTCCCAGTTCTCTATCTTGATAAAAGCCATGTTAATTTACCTTGATAATGAAAGAGACAGCCAGTTGTGTATTTTGTAGACTCAGAAACAAAACAGAAGACACTTTTTATTCATCAGTGTTTTGAATTATTTTGAAACAGCAACATTTGCTGTAGTTGCACATATGGCTACTTAAAGCAATACAAACCTTGAATTGCTTTTTTCCATTCAGAATATCACTCAATCACAGGTATTATGTTGGAAATTGGAAATTGTTATTGCTTAGTGTAACATTTTTTGTTTATTTCAGCCATGAACAAGCCATGATGAGGCTGTATTTTAAAGAATATGCCACTGAGAGTTAGTGGGAGAACTAGTCAGAATAAAATATTCCTGAATTTGTAGTGCTGTATCAGGATTTGTTTCATCTCTTAGTTTTCTTGCATATAATTTGAGATAGTCTATATTTGGGTAAGGAGGAACTGAATTAAATGCATCAGACTTTCTTCTATTTGGGTAGAAGTAAGAAGCAGTTAGGTTTATTCATTGTCAAACAGGTGACATTTGAACTTTTTGCAGTGGCTGAACTCACTTCAGTAATCCTAATTTTTTTGCAGAAACTCATGTACTTTCACAGCAGCTTGTTGTGAAGAGATTAGCTCTTGGCTTTAGGGTTGAACAAAATGAATCTACATGTGCTAGCTGTGATCAGTCCCTTAGCTGTACTGATAACATGCCTGTGGTTATTCCACTACGTATGAACCAACGGGCTCTTGGTACAACTTTCATACATTGCAAGCATCTAACTGAGATTAGTTTCTAACAAACTCCAAGAATTTTTTATTTGCAGTCAACTTTCAGAGTGTCTGTAAGGTTCAAAAGCTTAACCAGACATTGATTAACTGATTACATCTACAAAGTCAGTATGACTGATGTAGCAACTTGCAGTTTGACTTTCTTTATATTAACCTACCAGAAACCAGATTGTTCCCACAATCTTCTAATTGTAGAAGTGGCAGCATATCTATATAAATTGCCTGCAGCTTCACTAAAAGGTATGTCTGTTAACTGTTACCTTAAATGAACTTAGTGTTGGTAGGCTTATAAGGTGAAAAACATAGTGGCCACGTAGTTTTTCAGTACTAAGTTATCTAAACTTAAGATGAGGCAAGTATGAAACAGGACTGAGTGAAGAATAGATTTGATAGTGATTGGTCAGAGACAAAATTAAATGTTTTTTTTTGTGGCAATACATTTTAATGTATATTGGTTTATTATATGTGTATTTAGAATTTTAAGTTGTTGTGATAGAGTGAAATCTCTGTGTGTAACTTGAATCTGAAATCTTAATGTGTCAGAAAAAAATGAAACAACACCCAGAAGAAATAGAACTTAAACTCCAAACTGTAAGAATTATCACTGAATTTATGTGCATATATACATGATGCTCAAAATGGTAACTTAAGTCTAATGCAGGAGCTGACTTCTACTCAAAAAATCTATCTGTTTCCAGTGTGGTGGGTTAACCTTGACTAACAGCCAAACTTCCACCCAGCTGTTCATTTACCCCACCCACTCCCACCCTTAACAGGATGCAGGGGAAAAAATAGGATGAGAAAGCTCTTAGGTTGAGATACAGACTCATCCTGGGGAAAATAAAGTTGTTGTTGACAAGTAAAACAGATTCAGGTGGTGAGAAATAAAAATGCAAATGTTAAAGCAACACCTTTCCTCCCTTCTTTAACCAGGCCCAACTTCTCTCCTTCGTTCCTGACTCCTTTACCCCTCACCCAGAGGTGCTGTTTGGCAGAGGGAAGTGTNAAGCTGAAACCAGGACAGCTGCCTAGAGCTGCTTCTCTTCCTCCTGGCAGCCCCTGGCCTCTCCTGCAGCCCCCCACTACCAATACCTGGGCATCTATATCTTGTACATCCACAAATGCCAGAGCAAGTAATAATTATTGCCACTTTGCAGAAGAAACTGCAGTTGATTTTTGGGTTCCAAAGTAGTGCATGGCAGTATAAAACTAGAAACAAGCCCATTTTAATGGATGGATTACAAGCACTCTTAGACTATATGCAACGCTGATTAAACAGCCTGCAAACAAAATGGATGAAGTATTTTAGAGTGCAGCTGGGTTTGCCTGTCCCCGTTTTCTCCCTTGCCCTCTTCTAGAAAATGGTATATGCAACCTTTTTTCCCTCAGTTTTGTTGTAGAGTTGATAAGTCACCGATAAGGTCTTCATAAAATGGGGAGAAATGGTTTGTCCAGCATATTTTAGGGTTTTTGGAAGGTGTGTAATCATGTACCAGTTTAAGTAACAATCTCGTGTTTAGCTCAGTTTATATATTTTATCATGTTAGCATAACCTCTTATAATGGTAAATTTGAGATCACTGTAAACTGCTGACCACTTAGCAAGAGAATTTATAAGTATAAATTTATATGACTTAAAGGCTTAATTGTTTTGCAAAGCTTAAGCATCTCAACTAAGTTCTATTTAAATATAGGTTTAATGTTAATCTTAAAAATAAGTCATATCTCATTACTTGTGTGGCAAGGATGTCTCTTAGTAACCCAGAAATTGAATGGTGTAGGCCTCAGGACAAAAAGTGTAACAGCTGCTTTGTAAAATCAGTAATGTGTCAGTTTTTCAGTAGCTTCACTATACCTCATTCCGCATTCATATTATATAACTATTAGCATCCTTTTTAATAAATTAGCGGATAAAGCTTGATACTCTTCATGGATGTCTTGAACCAAGTCTCAGTGTGTTTCTGTTGCATTCAGAGATGAAATACAAGACTTTCACTATTGGTAGAAAGCCTTTTATTCTGGTTTTCTAAGGATATTTTAGGGGGGCCCACACAACATTTTCTTGAAGGTGGTCTTTTTGAAGGACCTCTAAAGGGCACAAACTATTTGAAGAGACCCTAAAAGACATGCACTGAAGTGCTGAGAACAGATTAGACAACCAAAGATGTGATAAAAAAGTAATTAATCACTAGGGTGTCAGTCTGCTGATATACAGATAGACATGTTAGTTGTCGGCTTAAGTCAAATATGTTATCTTACAGATATGCAGAACTCTCTCTACAAAGTAATGCCACATGTTAAGGACTTTCTGCAAAGACATTTAAATTACAGAAATCATTGTGCTTAGAGTTTCTTTGACATCCTCAGTCAGTTCTGCTATGCCTGCATTTGGCAGCTTCATTAATTGTTCAGACGAGAAAGAGGTGATGTGTGGATGCCCTACTAGGCTTCAGTGCAGCAGCTGTATGTTTTAAGGACTCCAGAACCCACAGTGAATTGCTTTCAAATCATACACTGCTGCAGATGGGCTGGATGCACAAATTTCTAATGCCGTAGTGCAGGTAAGAGGATGATCAGCCACTTAAGCCTCCTTGAATTACATGGGAAGTGCTAAAGAAAAGGAATTCAAATGTGCTGCACTGATCTATAAATGCAAAATACCCCAGGCAGTTTGTAATTCAAATAATCAGAGTTGCTTAAGGGTCCACAAATCAAAATACAAAAACAACCGCTGTAGTTGGCCCAGGGCCCCAGTCTGAAAGCTCCAGTCGCATCTTGCACCCTTCCTGCAAAGAGGTGTGAGGTGGAGCTAAAAGGAGGCAGCCTCCAGTGCCTGATGGTGAGATTGAGGACCAGATTCTGCATCCCGTGGAGCCATGCTGGAGAGAGAGATGGGTGGGGAGAGTTGGCAGGAAAGCAAATATATATTAGTAAAATGTTTTGGATTTGCAGTATATATTAAATCTGAACAGCAAGGTTTTTTTAGGCGCAGCTGGATCCTGACTCCTTTCCAAATTCGCTGAACCACTTTGCTGGAGAAAGGCTCTACAAATATAACTTCTGTGTTAACATTAAAGGCACTTCAAAACTGTAACAGAAGAAATCATTCACTAGGTAAACCACCTTTGTAATTGTTAGAATTGATTGTAAGACACTGTAAGTTGATAGACCACAGCTGAAATGATTGGATTTGTTCTTTGTAGTACAGTCTTATCAACATCAATCAGATAGATTATGCAGAAGTTATTAATCTTTCATTGCTAGTGCCAGAACATAAAGATAAGACCCCATGCAAACATCTGTTTCTTACATCTCAATTTGTCATCTTACTTTCTTCCCCTGTATCTTACTGTGTTTTTATTGTCTTGTAAAGATAATTATGGTTCATAAATCCTTTCAGCATTTGAGAGTTAAATGCCCGTGAAAGCGTACGTTTGTCACTGTGATTATAAAATGGAAACTAGTGACAGTGGGGGGAAAAAGGGGAAACTAAAATTTATGTGAAAGTGACAATTTTATAGAGGTTTGAATTTTTTTCCTGTATCAGAGGTTTCCATGATAACACTTTTCCACATGAGTCAACCAAGACAGTGTTTATTTTGCCTGTATTCTTATTCTGTACTGTATTTGTAATGCCAAATAGCTGTAATATGGAATTCAGTGCTAGCTATTTAAGAGTCACCTGATGGCCAGCAGAAGTCTGGTAAACAAAGGGTCCTTCTGGTCTTGTGAAGTTAGTTTGTGCATAGTTTCATGCTATTATCCCTCTGGAGGGATATGTAGCCATATTTATTTGTGTAAAAGTTCTCATTTGAAACAGGGGACTGCAGTGGTTAGAGCAACCCTCCCAAAAGAACTTAACTGCCTACAAAGAAATTGTGGCACCCCTTTTCATTTCAGTGGTGAAAACTATAGCCGCTCTCACCTCTCCAGATGCTTGACAAAAAGTCTTCTCAATATTGCAAGTGTCTAAAATGGGAAAAGATGTCCTAGCCTGGAATTCTCCAATTGGTACTCCACTTCTCAATATATGTGGGATCAGTCTGGCTCATGCATCATAGGCCTAATGTGGGAGGGAAGATTTTTTTTTCTAGTGTAAGAAAAATGTCTGGGTCCATAAAATTTTAAATTAAGTGAATTTTAGATGCTCCGTATTGCATATTAAATTTGTTATTCTAGCATATATTTGACTTGAGGTCTAGTGGAGATAGTTTTATTTTCCTGGAAAGCAGTGTCTCTTTTGTCCCCAGTATCTTTGTCCCTTCACATTGAATTGCCTTTAATATTTCATGTCTTTTAGCAATAATAAACATCTGAAGACAGGTATATTTTCTCTGCTTTAAATGCTTATGTCTTAAAACAAATTTGTGCAAGTACTTGCTTCTAATGCACAGCAAAAGAGAAGGGGGACTTGCCCACAAATGTACTTCCCAACTAGGTTGTGCCTAGTTTATTTCCCCTGTTTAGGAAGAATAATTATGGCTTCCTGGTGTGCAGAACTCAGCAACACTTTGGCTTTCAGGTTTTTCTATGCTGAAAGCAGATACAGTACATGTGAAGTTACTCAGAAAACAAGCAGCAGGGATAATCTGCCTGTACTCAAAGAAATTAGGAAAAGGAGACGTCATGATTTTTGTATATGCCTTTGAAAAGAACAAATTGAAGACGTACCTTTTATATGAGGTGAATGATACTTCGAATAAATTGGGCTATTTTTGCTGAAGAGTTTCATACCACCTTGATTGTAGAAGTATGTGCACTGATTGTTGCATTGTGGATGCGATGGGATGTTTTCAGGATGTTACCCTGCTGCTGAAAGTATAGTGCCTGCCTGGCATTTGTAACTTAATGTGTTGCTGTCGGTCATCATACGGGTTTTAAGCAAGACAAATAGATATTTGTTGTGTATTTAAAAAAAAAAAATTAAGATTCAAATAAGTACTTTTAAAATCCTTTGATATAAATTAACTTGCCTGTAGTCAGCTTCTAATTGGACATTTATTCTGGTATTAATTTTGCTTTTATCAAAAACATTTTTAGTTAGCAGTTTGCTTAAGTAATTTAGGTGTTTTAAATATATTGGATTTCAGCATAAAGCCCTCTTTATGTTTAAACATTAAATATCACCTGGTTGATGAAATGCCACAGTTGAAGATAACTCTAATACTTTGCAAACATAGATGGTATACTAGAAGCTGGGGAAAAAGGCCAATAGAGGACTGGTCTTTTAAAAGTGAAAATGAAGAGCCACCAAATTATTAACCAGTCATAGCACTACTTTGGTGTCTAGAGAGAATATCATAGCAAATTAAAAAAAAGCAACATACTTGTAAGAATTTAGGCATGAGTAAGAGCTGTTATGTACTTGTCAGGAGATCTTGTTGGAGCAGCCTAGTCTATTCACAGGACTGCTAAAAGGCCTTGTGCGTAAAGAAGCAGCAGTGGTAGATGTCACTGAGTATAGCAAAGCTTTTGATGTTTCACATAATGCTCTCATAAGCAAGGTTGAGAAGCAATGGTTAGGAGGAGAATAATAATAATAACAACATACAGTTGGATACAGCTTTTCAAACAGCTGGCCATCTTGAGAGTGTTTCTTAATGGTTACTGTCAAAATGTCCCCATTTACAGAATGAATTTCAACAAGGATCTCACCTGTATCTATACTTGATGCTTCAGTAATGACCTGAGTGACACAACAGACAACATATTTATTAAGTATTCAGACAATACCATTCAAGGAAGGAATGGTATTGTGTTAGAAAACAGCAGTCAGCTTCAAAACAATCCTTTGACAGATTGGAGAAAAGGTCAAAAAAGGATTTTTGTTGACAGGATATTTCCTCACTGCTAAACTTTTGATTCCACCAGCTTCCCCCCTGCCCCTTCCCCGTTAGGCTGCTGGTGGCAAACTTCTTGAAGTGTCCCTGTTTCACCTCTGTTTTTTTTCTTTGACACAAGTTGCAAAAGAGCAATTTGCCTAAACTGCTGTCTTCCTTGCTAGGAACTCTGTCCAAGTTTTATTCCATTGTCATCTCAGCAAGTAATTTTAAAATTTTTCATTTATCTACTCCTCAACCCCCACCATTGCTGTTTCTTTCCAAGGCAGAAAAAACAGTCTAACATTTTCTGCCTCCCTCATAATGCAAATTCCCTGGCAAAAGGGATGGGATCTACTAGTTAGAAGTGCCTGAGTGTTAACTCTTTGCAGCTTGTTCTATGTGCCGGATTGACCTGGCCAGCAATTTCATCAGGACTAATAGTAGCCGAGGTCCATGTGGGAGACTATGTCTAAAATGCTTGTTTCATTAACCAGCTAGCTATGCTGGAAACTGTCAGTGGCTAAATGAATCCTCTGCTACAAAGTTTTTTGACATTTTAAGATGATACACAAATTTTGTTGTAAAATTATTTAAGTGGGCTGATGTTTCTCTTTGGGTTTTGTTTTAAGCTTAGTGCACTACATAAGCAGGTGCTTTCAGCATACTGGTGCTCGTGTTTTCTCTCTCATGACTCTCTCCCTTCACCAACCTCTCTATTAATTTTATGCAGGCTGCAGGCAGAGAGGAGCAGTCTGCCCAGTTGGTGGTCCAAGTAATGCAGTGGACTGCAGTGATCTAGCCCTTGTAAGGTGTTCAGTTTAAGTCTGTAGAAAGAAACTCCTGGGTACTCCAACATAAAAGACAAGGGAAGTGCAAGGGATGGAAAAAGAAGCAGACCCCTTCTCCCCCCTCTAAGCTCAAGTTCAGATCAGACCACTAGTTTCTCAGAGCTCAGTCCCCCCGTGTTTTAAATGTAACTTTGCTGTTTTCAGTCTGGCTTTTTTGCCCAAACTAGCAAATCAGCTGTGAAAGGCAGAGTTGCAACTTCATTTACACTCAAATGTTCTCCTGACCATTTATTGCTTGTTAGTTCAATTCTATTTGTGGTAGGAAAGATAACAAATGTTTACTGCCTGATACTGTTTGTCCACATTAATCACCATTTCCATTAAGGGCAGGTGCTGGGGAATGTGATTTCACTGCTCATCAGGAAACCCATACTGGGAGAATGTCTTTCTAATTTCACCAGTGCTATGTGTGTTTGCAGACAGAGCCAAGCACATCAAGTTACCTACCCCTTGGTAGTGACCCAGTGATATCTTTGGCACTGTCCATGATAAAGGCAGCATAGAAAATTAGTGAGTGCATTCATTGAAGATAGCTGCTGTTATGTGTATCCTGAGCATTCTCACTATAAGGACCACTTCTATCAGATTTTTCTTAGTGATTAGGAAAACACGTACATCTGGAAATTGCTCTGTATGAATGAGTCACAGTTGCTTTGATAGTGCCTTTGGTTGACTCGTGGGGATCCCAGGATTATCCAGGTCACCAAATGTGTTCTGTAATTGGTTGGTGCTTGCAAATATTTTTTTTTGTGTGTGTGCTGTGCACTTCACAAGTATGAGAACTAGCAAATTTTTGGTGTTGACTAAGGCATGCACTTTTGTTATGTAAAGGTGATTTATTATTGCTGCTGTTATTTCTTCTCAATGAAGTAAGGCAGAGTATCTGATTTTTATATTTTCTTTATTGAGAAAATTCAGTATTTATCATTTATGTAATTTTTTTTAGATGAACGTAGTCCTATTTCATATGTGTGTGGTTTGGTCTCACTTTCTCAAATTCCCCTTCTCTTCTACATTCTCTAGTGTGGAAGTTAGAAAATATGTCAGAAATATTTACTTTTTTGATCTGTTGAGCTTGGTTTTATTTTGGTTACATTTTAGTTTGAATGGACTTTGGAAGCTCAGAAAAGATACAAACTCTGTAAGCAAATATAATTATTCTTGAAGAGGATATCTGGTGCTCTTAAATCTTATCATGGAGGTGGCATGATTATTATTCTATCCTGGCTGAAAGAGAAATTTTGCTGTCTTTCTTGAGATTTTTTTTATTTCTAAAATGGGAAAAATTGAGGTTTCTTCTATTTTACATCTGACTTGGTAACGAGTATTTCATTTACTCTGTGCCTGTTTCTAACTTTGCAGTCAACTCTCCAAACCAGTTTGAGAAGTATTTTTTTAACAGGTACACTTACTGAAGAAATCTTAGGAGAGAGTTTAAAAACCTTTTGTACTTGAAGTATTCAGAGGTGCAGGGGAAAAAAGGAAGAGAATATGAAAACACCTGGCTCTCAGAAGTTTTAGCTAAGCTTATAAAACCTTGTGAAGAACAATGAGATAATGAGATGTGAAATACAACCTGAGGGGTTAGAAAGCAGAAGCCAAGTAAAAAATTCTCAATGTTGTTATTTTAAAATATACATTTATTTTACAAAAACCGAATGCAACTACACAGTCTGTGTTTCTTTGGGGGGAGTTTCTACAGTTCATGGAAGCTTCCATGAAAATGAAGCCTTTAACTGGAGGCAGCTTGTGACATATAAATATATATTAAATAAAAAATTTCAAGAAATTTTACTGGTGATATTTGAACATTCTGTAGAAACTAAACATAGAAAAACATGGGACATAAATTTTGATCCTTAATAGATTAAAGTTTAATCTAGTCTTGGCTAGGGAAAGCTGTAGGACTATGAAATGAAATTATTTGATTTGTTAAAACTTAACACATGAATCTGGTAAGGGAAGACTGTCCAAATTCAGTTAAAAATGACATTTAAAGATGCTGTTAACCAGGAAAACCAGAGAGTCGGTTGGTCTTTAAAAATCTCCTGTGATAAAACTGGGTCTCAGCTTCCTTATAACTGCAAAAAAAAAAAGGGGGATGTGGTGTTAACTTGAATTAGTTAATCCAGTTGAGCAGAAGGCAAAATCTTAGTGGAGACATTGTAAAGATTAGTTGCTGTATGACTTAGGAGGTTGAGAAAGGCCATATGGCTTTGTGTAAAGTTTGACTGGCCATGTTAAATGTGAAAATGGTAAGTTGTGTTCCTTTAGTAGGGCTTCACTCCAGGTTCATTCTAGTTAAATAAGACAAGTTAAGTGCTTCCTCCATCCTCCTGCAGTAAGAATAAGTGCTTCATTTATAAAAATAAGAAACACTTGCAATCACTTAAACTATGCTGAAGATGCTCAGGAGAAATTTTGCAAAAGCAATTGGTGATACCAAGGATTTGAAAGTCTCAAGGGAAATATTGCCTTTAAAGCAGTGCCAGAGGACAGTGCCAAAAAGGCTTCAGAATAACCACTTGTGCTTATTAAAAAAATAAATAAATAAAACAAAACAACAACCAAAAAAACTCCCAACCAAACTGCTCGAGCTGGGATTTAGTCATGTTTGCTTTCCTGCTTGATATCAAGGGTTCTCTTACTGCACTTGATGCCATGTTATTTCCTTTTGGTTTTGAGGTAAATGTTCACAATGCAGAAATGGGCCCAAATAGTGACCCCCCACAACATATATATCTCACTTCAAGTTAATATGCAGGGGAACATTAAGAACCAGCCTTCTTTCCTGATAGGGGTGCATGGCTTCAGTACCTGTAAAACTTCTGTAAGATGGGCATGAAATATTTCTCTTTTCTCTTAGAAAATGTTCTTTTCCTGAAACAATGTAGGCAGAGGACAACTGGCCTTCAATAAATATACAATATAGTTACTCCATTCTCTAAGAGTGTCTGTATGTTTACTTTTTTAATGCAAATGCTGCACTATGTAATGGGCAGTATGTTCAAGCTGTTCTCAGAAGTATACCATGAGTTTTCTGAATTTCTGCAGAGAACCTAAAACCAGCTTTTACAGATCTTGTGTTTGGAGGGAGAGGAAGAATAATGCTTAAAATTACTGCTGATCTGAGTAAGTTTGTTCTAAGATAAATTAACAAAGTGCAAAGACCAACCATATAAAATTGCCAGTGTCCCATGTGGTGACCATATGTTAATTAGCAGAGGCGGCCCACAAATACAAATGTCTTTGCATAGCTTTCCTTTACTAGAGAAAACCAGTACTTTGGATTAGCAAATTCACACATCGCTAGCAGAGAGTAGAATGTCAGATTAACTTGAATGGGGAAGTTTTCTAGCTTATTTTCAGTTATGTTTAGTTATTCTTCCGAGTGTTTTCTGGTTTCTGATGCAGCTGATTTTTGGTCTATCTCTTTCACATGGTTAAAACCAGTACATTGTGTTTGTAACTAAACAATTCTACCACTTTTCTTTTTTAAAGTATTCAAGAGCCTAGACTACTTGAATGTAGTGTTGAGTGCCACTCAATGGCCTTTTTTTTTTTTTTTCTTGAGAAGCGGTATCAGGTGCATATGCGTACTAGAAAAATATTGAAACACTCCTGATAAGCTTATGCTGATAAAGGAGTTGTATGTCTTTTTGTGTAAATCTTGTATAGGTCATTAAATTTCAGGAGACCCAAAATGAAAATCAGATGAAAATCAAATGTGAAAAACAAATACTTTTCTTTAAGTTACAGTGGGCTTAATAAAAACAATTACTATTGAATTTGGTCCTAAAGGTGTTTTTTTCTGCTGTTGTGGTTGAGGTCTCCTGTTTTCATCAGTGTAGAAATGAATTATGTAATATTTGCACCCTTTATTTTGTTATCTTTTACTTTTTGTGATTGTGTTGATGGAAAATAGTGGACAATTTGTCTAATATGGACAATTTTTGTTTTTCCATGTGTTTGCTAGCTGTATTATGTTAAAATGCAGCATACTAGCTGAAGTTTCCACAAAAGATGCCTGATCTTAGTTCCGAAAATCTCACTGGAAAATGTATAAATATTTAAGATATTGTCCTGATCGGTAAGTCTGGCTCTTGACCTATAGTCTCATACTCATGGTCCCCTGGCATCATTTGATGCTTTCTTTAGTAGGGACAGTTTGGCCAAAATTTGGCAGATCGAGTAACTGTAAAACTCAAGAGAAAGATGTATGACACTTATCTACTTCAAATTACTGCTATTAATTTGCTTTCACTGTAAGTTTGCTCAAGAGTTTGCACTAACTGTCCCTGCCTTTCTTGGTAAGATAGTGTGGAGGTAGGGAATACAGGCTAAAATACATTAGAGCTCAGTATGGTCAGCAGATTACTTGCACTTTACTGTAATTCCTTTTATCTGCTGAGAAATATATAAAGAAGCTACAGAAAAAAAGTCTGCAGTATACATGCTAGGAAAGGCCTTATGTCTGGGGAAGGGCAGAAGTATGAGGATAAATAAGTCTTTTAAGCTGTGATTGCAGCTGTCTTAAGTTTCAAAGTAGGCACTTCCAAAGGCTTAGGGAAATAGATAAGCTTTAATGATGCCCTAACAAGCTAATAGACACACACTGGCCTATGAGTAGGAAACAGGCAGTAACAGTATCTGTCTGAAAGGATCTGTCAGACATCTGCTTTGTGTCAAATGTTGGAATTTATTTTGGTGACAGATCTGTGGTGTCTTTGTAGTACTCCACACTGTGGAATACATTACTGGTACTTAATGCCCTAACTGGAAAACGCCTACAGACACATGCATGAGAGTAATACACCCTCCAATGTCTTTAACATGAAATAGATGGTGGTCCCTGTGAAAGACACTGGATCTCATTCTTGCAAAGGGAAGTACTACATTTGGAGATGCTTTAGTCTGAAAATAGAGAGACAAAAAGTCATCTTTTAATGGTTTGGAACATCGGTTACAATACCGTGTTTACTAATGAAGGCTAAAAGCAAATGGGTATACTACACAATTCATTATTAAGCATAGAGTCATATGGAGTGGGAAATGATGTGTGGTCTGGAAAGTGAGGCCAAGAAGCTACATGTGATAACTCTTTAAGAAATAAGAGTAATGATGCCTTAATCAAATATTTCTTGTACCAGAGTAATGAGAAGTGAAGAGTGTCTTTATCTTCGTTATATCCATTTTTCAGTTTATTCCCAAGATCTGTGGAAAAGACTGCTAAAAACATAACACATTGACTAGACAAGCATCATTGGGTGTAATGAATGACAGTAAAACTAGAAGTTAACAGGACAATAAGGATGCAAAGAAATAGCTATGTGCAGGCTGTGGGGGAGACTAGGAAATAAGCAGCTGGAGAAACAAGTAAAAGTAACTTTCTGTAGGAAGCCCCAACTTTCAGTTTTGTTGCTCATCTCCAGAGTATCAGCTTTGTCAGTCATCTGCACTGATATCCTTTCCCTGTGGGGAACCTTTAAAACTTGACTTGTCAATCTCCTTTGAAACGGTGTGGTGTTGAATATCAAAGGGAATAACCTTTTGCTGCATTGGTCTCTGATCCGCCCTACTATCACATTCCCAATCTTTTCCAAGTTCTTTTCTCATTTGACAAGGGATGGAAATCCTCTATTTTATGGTTTGCATGGGGTCATGTTACTTGTATAGTTCTGTTTAAAAGCATAGTCAAAATAATTGTGAGTTGGATTACAAGGAAAGCCCTTTGTCGACAAATATTTGAAGAACATCATACAAGGTCAATAAAGCTGTTCTTATGCCAAAGTGTGACAACTAGTCACAGAGCGTTTAATAAGAGTTTTGTACACAGCCAATAAAACACCTTGCTCTGAGGCTTGCAGAGGTCCCTAAGCCAAATGAGTCTCTGTCAGCATGTTTCAGTAAAGTTCTGATAGTGCTGAAATGAGCTGACAAGGATTTAAAAATCAATCCCCCCCCCCAAAAAAAAAGCCCACCAAAAAAATTAACCAACAAAAGCCAAGAAAAGAAAAAAAACAACTTGACTTAAAATCCTGTCTGAATTTCTTATATTTCAATGACATTATGTAACTATCATGTGTCTGTATATTGCTGAGAATTGCTTGGAAAATTTTACTCCTGATGAAGAAGGCTCTGCAGCTGAAGTTTCAAATAGTATGTAAGCAGATTGGTATTCATCATTGCATGTTTCACAAGGAGGGGGCGCAAAAAAGGAAAATCCCTAAAATTCTGGTCTTTAACCATTTGCTGTGGACTGGTGAAAAAATATATGGAAATGTAGAAGCTTTATTTTCTAACAGAAAACTTGCTAGGGTTTGAGTGTGTTTGAAGATGAAGGGAGTGTTCTGTATAACCTGAACTATGTGGCCTTTGGTTTTCAACTGTATTAATGGATGCCTGAGGCACCTTTTCAGTTCCAAAAGAATACCATTGCCCATTCTTAGGGAAGAGTATTAGTTGTTGCAGTAAATATATGCCAGCCTCAGAATGGGGTCTTAAATTAACAGAGTTATGAAGCTTTTTCATATTCAAGCTGCCTAAATAATTGTGGAGCCTCCTGCATGAATCCACACTGCTTGTTTTTGTGGGCAAAGGAATGCTGATCTGAAAAAATGAAACACTGACTTCAGAGTATTTGCAAACCTTACGTCTTTTCTTGGCAAGAGTATGAGTCAGCATACAGAATGCCTGAATGACTGCATAAACCTGAAAATTGGAAGATTAATCTTAAAGCTGAGAGGGAAGAGATTTGGAGGTCAAAAGTAAAACAATACCATATGATTCAAATTATCATTATGTGGTAAAAAAAGTGGCCTAATAACAGAGTGAATGGTACCAATATTGTTGTAACACTTGTTGATATTGTTGTTTCTTCTAAAGAAAAATTAGGTATAATTTACATATATGTTATGAGAACTTTGAGACCATTTTCTAAGCTATAGTTTTCAATGTCTTGGTGTATCTGAAATCTTGTAGTAAGGTTTTTTTTTTCCTTCTCTGATTTAATGTCTTAATATTACCTAAGCATGCCTAACTTGGAGGGAGAGTTAGCCTAACTGTTACATTTTCTTGGTTTTGAGGTTTTGGAAGGCAATTTTTCTTTCTTTCCATTTTGTAACTCCTTGTAGAAGATCAATGTACCATCTATAAATCTAAACCAACATATAATGACAATGTTGAATGTATAAATATTAGGTCTAACTTTTTCTCAGGTACTGAGCTTCTGTAATAACTGCTGTAGCTGATGAGTTTTGAAAGCTCAGTATTTTGGACTTTGAAGCCTTGTTGCTCTGTGTGTCCACTTTACACACAAAAGCCTGGAAATACTGTCAGAAAACTGGGTATAAGAGCTAGGACATCCTGGCTCCAGTAGTGTACACATACTAATTTGGTTTTGCTAGTACCTGAATCAGGATTTGTCATTTCTATATGTCTCTATTCAATAAGTTAAGTATTCTTTGTTCATCAAAGGTTAGCATTCTTGCTGAGGAGACACTGTAGAGCTATAAATGCACATTTACTAAAATACAATTGTTAATTACTCAGACATTTCTACTGGAAATTTATCAGAAGGCAATATGTGTCACCGGTTGTGAGTTTCTAGTGAGTTAAGGTTTTGTGGAAGACTATGAATTCAAGGCAAGTGTGGTCCTAAACACCAAATGTTCTGACTTTCCTGCACCTCTGAAACACACACAGATTTCGGTCTCCAAGACAGTTGTTCATGAGCCCCAGGTTCCAGGGAATTCTGTGATCAGGGCTTCCTCAGGGCTTAGAAGCCCCCAGGGTTAGATGTCCTGCCTGCCTGGGTTCTCCATAAATGAGTTTCCCTGGTTGTTTCCAGGCACTGTATTGTGAAGATGGAGTTGGACTGACTTCAGGATCCAGCATTAGCTTGATGGGGTGTCCATCATGTGAGATAAAAAGATAAATAGCTTGCCAAGCCACTCTCCATCATTTATCAACAGTTCTGGTTAACAGGGAAGGTCCCAGACAACTGGAGGCTGGCCAATGTGACGCCCATCTACAAGAAGGGCCGGAAGGAGAATCTGGGGAACTACAGGCCTGTCAGTCTGACCTTGGTGCCGGGAAAGATTATGGAACGGTTCATCTTGGGTATGCTCAATGAGCACATTCAGAACAACCAGGGAATCAGGCCCAGTCAGCATGGGTTCATGAAAGGCAGGTCCTGCTTGAACAACCTGATCTCTTTCTATGACAAGGTGACCCACCTAGTGGATGAGGGAAAGGCTGTGGATGTGATCTACCTCGACTTTAATAAAGCCTTTGTCACTGTCTCCCACAGCATTCTCCTGGAGAAGCNGCTCTCTACAACTTCCTGAAAGGAGGGTGTAGTGAGGAGGGTGTTGGCCTCTTTGCCCAAGTAACCAGCGATAGGACGAGGGATAATGGCCTCAAGTTGCGCCAGGGGAGGTTCAGATTGGATATTAGGAAAAATGTATTTACTGAAAGAGTGGTGAGGCATTGGAAGAGGCTGCCCAGGGCAGTGGTGGAGTCACCATCCCTGGAGGTGTTCAAACAATGTGTGGATGTGACACCCCAGGACATGGTTTAGTAGGCATGGTGTTGTTGGGTTGACAGTTGGACTGGATGATCTCAGAGGTCTTTTCCAACCTTAATAATTCTATGATTCTACGATTCTAAATAAACATCCTTGGACCCAGCTAGAGCTGGAGTGGGTATGGCCCTGAGTAACCTAATCTAACATTGCAGTGGACTGTTCTTTGAGCAGGAGGATGGATTAAATGACCTCTGGAGATCCCTTGTAACCCAGTGTATTCTTTAATCCTGTGATCCTCTCTTGGATCTAAATTTGCATCAGGAAACATGGGAGCACCGGCATCCCATATTGAAGCTGGAGATGTTGGCTTGGACTCCTCAGCAGGAATACATGCTGGAAAGCATACCTCTACAGCTTTGGCAGCTTGGAACTCATAACTGAGGCTGGGTTCTCAATTGTAATGATGTGGCTTTGTGTTATGTTACCTGCCTTTGTGGAGGCAGCCTCCCTGGATCTCCTTGGACAATTGCAAGAGTTGGCATAATTTTGTATTTTGAAGCAACTAACCAGACAAACTTTCTTTTCAGAATTAGAAAGTTTCCAGAGACACAATTTTTCTTTAAAGAAAAAAAAAAAGATCAATTGGAAATTGAACTAAAACTTTTTCTTCCAAATGATTGCATTTCTTATCAAACTTATATCAATCCTAACAAAAGTTGGTGAATCAGTGATGATATAAAGTATTTTATGTCTTACAAATCCAGTCAGTCATCTACTGAAAGACTAGATTTTCCATATACTTTTGCTATGGCTTTTACTACGATTCAGGCAAGGGTTGCATAGTTTAGTCAAAGATCTTAATCTTGTAATAACTTTATTTTTGAGTACTCCTATTGTCTGGGGGCTTTTCCTAAACAACTTGTGTGGGTTTTTCAGATTTTTTTTTTCCTTGAAGAAATGAATTGAATTAGTAACTCATGATTACCCTGTTGATAATCCTGCTATTTCTCTTCTGTGAACTTGAGAACTTGAGTTTTATTAATATTTTGACTTGCAAACTGTCAACTCTAAAGCTGGAATATTTCTTAAATGTGAAACTCGGGATTATTTATGCTAGACAGTACTAGAAAAGTATGTATCTGCCATAACATCAGGATATAGTAACCTTATTACTATAATCATACTACTGCTAACCATCAGGTTACTATAACCTGATGTTATGGCAGATAAAACATTTTCTGGGGAATAAAAGAAAAAAACAGAACAAAACACTTGGAAAAGTGTTTGTACTTAAAAATCTATTAGTAGCCAAGCACATGCTGTGAAGATCAGTGTCAGTGTTTGAAATCTGTCTTTTTATTTTCTTTTGGAATGTTACTTAGAAGTTGTCTGGATAAGGGTTAGCAGACAGAGCTTTGTCATTGGTATGTGTGCTTAACTTAACTACAAATTAATGACTGAACATCTCTCAAAATCCAACTGAAGCTGTGCAAGACAAATGCAGCTAAGTATAATTAATTCCTCCTTGATATTTTATTACAATTGTTTCCCTTTCTTATTATCTTTAGTATTAAAAACAAAATAGAAATTAGCTTAAGCAATTGAAAGAGTATGTAGTGCTGTATACAGCTGTACTTCTCTACTTGCCAGATCCCTTTCCCTTGTTGCAGTTTTAGTTTCCAATCCCAATAAACAGTTACAGACTGAGTAATTGTTACCTCTCACTGGCATTTCTTTTCATGTTTGCTTCCTGCAATAAAGCAGCTTTAATTCCATTCATTTATTCAGTCTGACAGGTGGGTAACATCTTCAGTAGGGCACGAGAATTGATAAAATATCTTTTGGCTGGAAGCCTTGTAATCTAGGTAATTTTATTTATGTTAGTATAATAAACATCTAATCTGTGGTCAGACACTGCCTGGAGCCTCTTCTGATTTGCGGTGTTGGAAGACATTCATACAACTGCTGTGTATCTCAGGTAGAACATTGCAAGCCTTGAAAAACACTGTGAGGCAGAAACAAATGTAAAATCAATTTTGTAAGAGGTCCTTCCTTTTTGGAAAGGTTGTCACTTATCTGGGCTCCTTGTTTGAACTGCTACATGCACGTAAACCCTGGTTTTGAGTTTTTAAGCTGACCATCAGAAGAAATTCATCAAAAAATAAATTATGGGAGATCAAGGTAACCAGTAAATTGAAAGTCTTTGAAGTTAAATATCCAGTACTTGCAATTTAGAAAATGTTGATGCTGACATAATTGTGTCTTTTCAACGTGAAGTGATAAGAGTCATACAATTCCTTAGCTTTTTCAAAGCTGGCTGACACATGACCTTAAAATTACCTGTCTTTTACAAAAGCTTTCAAATGAATCCCCTTGAAATGAGTAGGAACAAATCTACTTTTACAAGAATTTGGAAATGTGGTGGTGTTTTTGTTTTCATTATGACTCAGATTCACAAGAAAAGATTGCACAGGTCTTGCTTGCTTAGCTGATTAAACAGAAACTGTGATCATCCTTTTACTGGGACTCTGCAGTCAAGAGCTGGGTGCCACCAACCTATTTTAGGCCATTGGGAGTGAAGATCTGAGACCTAGTCTGTTGAGCCTCAAAAAAGCAAGGTTTGCCAGCCTGGATTATGTTTTATTTACTCTTTTGGTGAGATGGGCTGGCTGTTGGCGGTCAGATCACATGGGTCTCTGCCTGGTGGTCATCCTCCAAACCATGACAGAATAGGGCAGCCATCACTCAGGAGGGCTTCCTCTGCTGATACTGAAAAGATAAAATCCCTTTTGGCCAAGGTCTAATCCAGTTTCCTCGGAAAGTTGCCTCCCTCTGACCATAGTGGGCAATTGCTCTATAATATGATATCCATCTCCGCTTAACACCTGTGGCAAGCTGGTGAGTGAGTGTTTCAGGACGCAGGTGCGTGATCTGCGGGTGGGCTGAGTACTACAAATTCAACTCTTTGCCGAATCATCTTTTACCAAAGCTTGAACATAGAAAAAGAGGGAGTAAGTGCACTTCTGTACAGGTGTATACTGCCCCTTCTGCATCTCTTACCTGGGTGAGCAATATCTCCCACCTGGCCACCAGGTGGGGGCATTGCTAAGATACTGATTAATTGGCTAACGCGTATCATGTCAGTGAGTCATTTGTATGTAAACATCACCTCCTCTGTCTTTTATTCCACTTTTTTCTAAACCTTGCACACACTATATCAGATAAAATGCCTAATCATGCACTGATTTTGTATAACGGGAAAATACCCTTAAGAAAACACAAAATAACTAGGTAAGATTTCAAAGAATTGCTGCAAGTATAAAGGCAGGGTTTTTTTTTTTATTATTTTAAGTTTTCTTTATGTTGTTTCATGTTTTTAGTTCCTACTTCCCACTGTTGGACATAAAAGGCTGGATAGATTCTTTTTCCCTTATCAGTTTTATCATTAGTTTGCCAGACACTGCTTTGGCAAGCATTACAAAAGCCTGTTTTTTATTGTATGTGAAAACACAGTGTAGGTTGTGTTCTTCATTTGATAGCCACCATCCGTTTTCATGATAAGTTAAATTATGCCATTATTTTTCATAGAAAAAAAGTGTTTGATTCCATTTTGTTTTTTTTTCTTAATCCTTTAGGCAGCTGAACAACTAGGAAAATTCTTCACAAGTTTAAAAAAAAAAAAAAGAAAAAGGAAAATCAACAAGGTTTCAAGTTGTTTATATTTAAAAGTTGGTTTAAATATACTATTGGGAATTGTTTTTTGCCATTTATAAACTGAAAAAAAAAAAGGATGTAAACTTGTAAAATCCACTGTGCCTCACTCATATAAATGTACATACTGTTCTACTGGTGTGAAACTTTCAAAACATAAAAATATGGATTCCTACAGTAAGCAGATGATTACTTAGGGTGTTTTCTAAAGATTTTTTTTTGTCTTATTGAGCAACACCTTTCTTAGAAAATGTCCTATATGTGAATATATATAACTGTATGTTTATAAATAAAGTGTAGATTAAATGTTTTTTCCTTAGTGTAAAAAAAAAAATTAATGACTAAAAGGAAAAAAAAAGAGCTCATTTACAGAACTGTGATGTTACTTAGGTATAAGTTGGGCACTTTTTAGGCTGACTTTAATTCATACCGTGTCTGTAATCTTTATCATGAGAGATAAGATAGAAAATGTCCTGTGGTTTGCTGACCTGATAAAGTAAACAGATTTGATGAGAAGCAGCAGAATGAAAACAGATAAGATCTGCTTTATGGGTCTCTCTGTAGGCTTCAATAAGGTAAAAAGACTACTGAAAGTTGCCTTTAGAATTTCTGCTTTGTAGCTTTTTTTTTTTTCCCCCCAAAAAGCATCAGGTTCCCTTTTCTGCACTTCTTCAGGCAAAACATGAGATTACCATAGCAGTAATGTTACCGAGATCTTAGGTGGATTTGAAGTCCTTACACATCTCAGTGCATTTCAAAAGAGATGAGTGTCATTATCCTTATTTTGCAGATGAGAGAACTGGAGCAAAGGTGGATCTATTTTCTAAAGCTCAGTTTTGAAGGCTACAAATAGTTCTTTCAGTTTACTTGAAAATAAACTTCTGTTCCTTGTACTAAGCTACCTTCTCTTTCAGTGGGGAAAGAGGTATAATAAAACTTAGTAAAAAGCATGGTTTTTTGGGGGGGTGGGGTCAAGTATGCAAAATAACTTTTCTACATAGGGAGCCATAGTTTTTATTTGAAAACTTTAATTTCTTAAGAAGCATGTGGGAAATTGAAGGCACACTTAGTTCTCTATTAGTTTATCTTCCCACAATTTATCTTCCCACTCTGAATAATACTATTCAGAGTACATAAATTCACCCAGTTTAGTCAAGCTGTCTATCTGTAATTTACTTTTACTCCTTCCTCAAGCAGGTTGTCTTTTATCTTTGAATTTCTGTTGTCCTTTTAAATTTTAGCTATTTCTTCCTTTGTTTTTGGTAAAGGGACCCTGACGTGGACAGCATTATATATGTGTGTGTAGATAGATAGAAATATATATGTTCTGAATATGCTATCTATGAAGGTGACTGGGTTGCTATCTGTATATCTAATCCTGTTGTCACAAGGTTATTTTTGTCATTATATCAAACAGAAAACATTCATCTGGTTTCCCTTTTGGCCTAGATATGATATCAATATATATAAACTTGTGAAATGTCTTGTGAAATTTGTTAAATCTAAGTCCTCAGAAATATTTCCCCAGTAACTTTTCTATATCTGATACTGCATTTAAACAAGTGGGTAAGGGACATTAAGCAAGGAGATATACAGAGCAAATAATGCAAATAGTTATGCTGAGCTCTCTATCACAAAGTTATTAAGATGCAAATTTGTATTTGTTCATATTTCTACTTGTATATCTTCTTTCTGAATTGTTTTTTCTATCCTTTTCACTTGATCTTAGAGGAGGCAAGATAAAAATCCTTAATGTGTAAGGTTGTTGATGTGATTTGCAACCCATGCCCATGATCTATTAACCCCTGTTTATTCTAATATCAGATTCTGAGATAACATTAAGGCGGTGAAGGAGCTTGGGGCCATACCTAAACAAAATACCAGATAAGTGAGAAAGAAGCCTAAGTGTCATAAGCAGTCATGCCTTTCAGGCCAGGACATCAGGACGTTCTGGGGCTACTTGTTGTTTCAGGGGTGGTGTCGCTCAGGTTCAGCTGACTTGACATTTTTCCTGCCATCTGCAAAATCCAATAGTCCTAAATCTCTGCCTCCTGGCACTTCTTTGTTTACTGAACTGCAGATTTCTGCAACTGTTAACTTGATTATTAAAAGACTTTTTTGTTATTATTTGTGTCTCTCCTCTCTCTTGGTTTCCTCTGACAGCTAACCATAGCGCACCATCAGCCATCATCTACTGCTGGCTTTTCTGGAGAGGGTAGTGGTGTTCATCCTTGTCACTCATGTTTACTACACAGGTGCTTCCCTTACTTCCTGTGCTGGTGGGAGACTGGATCATAACAGAAAATACAGTTTTGTAGAATAAAAATTACAGTGGTAAATATAAAATGGGATTCCGGTAGAATGAAGTACAATGTGCTTCCAAGTATTTCTGCCATTTTGGCTGACAAAGAGATCCAGCTATACAAATTACATGGACAGGATAGGTAGGAAAGTACACTTGTAAGAACAGTCACAGTCTTGCTAAAATTCTGAGCTTTGTCTCTACGCTTTTGTATCTATTCCCAGGCATCAGTAACAGAGTAACAGGTAATTTTTAGCTGGTAGTTCCATTTACTCCTTCAGAATTGTGTGTGAGCCATTATTCCTTGGACAGAAGAGAAAATGCTATGGGCAACACTTTGCAGTGCCAGCTACTTTATCCCAATTGCAAAGAAGAGTTTCAGAGAGATTTATAATTTTTTTTCCTCCTCATCTTAGAGGCCTTTTGCATCTGATTTTTAAAAGTATATTTATTCCCTGCCTGTGTTTTTCTAGATATCCCACTTCTGTCACTCACATGTTAATTGTATTTTTTTCCCGTCACTTCTGCAAAATATTTCCTATCAGTCTGTGCAGCAGAAATTATCTTGAAAAAAACTAATTTCAAGAGCAGTATAGCTTGACTTTCCATGCATTTGTACCTTGTGGACAGCTTTTCCTGTTGTATGAGAGGGCATTTTCTGACTGAAGTATTTTCCTGTGATTCTCAGAAATACTTCTGGTACCATGGAAAAGTTGAGCTTGTGCTGTAGCCTGTGAAGTCACTTTCTACTGCTTAGGTATCTGTTTTATGAAAAGCTGTAGGAATATTATTACTCATAAGTGTTATTTGGCCAGTTTCAGTAACATTTAGCAATGAGGTTAGAAATGTCTTGGGAGAGAAACACAGAGGCAGCCTGACTGCCTAGGCATTAGTTTCTAAGATGCCAGGCTAAAAGACTTTGACTTTTCTTAATTCTCTGTTGCAGCTGGCTCTGGCAGTTTGCAGTGTCTGGAGTGGTAACGGAGGAGAAGGATTTTTGCTCTTTCTCATTCCCCGTTCCCATAACCTCCATGTCCTGGGCAGCTCCTGAATCCTCTTCTCTTCATTTGAAAGGTGTTGCAGTATCTCAGGGTTTTAGCAGGTTGCTCTAACTATCTCCAGGACAGAGCTGAAGGACAACTGAATAAACAAGCCCTTCAACAGAACTCGAGGACCCTCTTGCAAATCACCTAAATGAAGCCGTTGTAGTCGATAACACTGCAGGAGCACATTTAATTAGCACATAAATTAAACTCAGCAAATGAAGTTCAAACCAAACCCAGGGTGGACAGGAGCTTAGGAAACTAGGCACCTTGCTGCCTGAGTCGTTTAATAGTTTAGGACCATGCTTAAGAAACAGCAAGGGGTAGTGCTGTTTTGCTGGCATGAACATCCCAGGCATTCATTGCAGGCAAAATGTGCACCCAAAGTACACATGCAAGATTACTGCAAGATTACTCTTGGCTAGAGGGTGTTGCAAGATGAAGCAAGATGTAATGAAGGGATGGATGAATGGGATAGGGGAAATGGTTCCATTTTTCTTTATCATTTACGATGAGGTTTCATTTAAAAAAATCATTCTAAAATTAGCTGTGTGGATGTTTGAATTGTTTTGCTCAGAAGAGGGGAGTGATTTTTTTTCAGAGCTGTCATGCAGATGTACAGATGTGGTACTAGAACTTTCGG